>SDVV010026056.1:0-12320 GCA_016164225.1 Gammarus roeselii | reverse complement strand
CAGTAGCATCAGTAGCATCAGTAGCATCAGTAGCATCAGTAGCATCAGTAGCATCAGTAGCATCAGTAGCATCAGTAGCATCAGTAGCATCAGTAGCAGCAGTAGCAGCAGTAGCAGCAGTAGCAGCAGTAGCAGCAGTAGCAGCAGTAGCAGCAGTAGCAGCAGTAGCAGCAGTAGCCGCAGTAGCAGCAGCACTGCAGTGATGAGTGATACCATCAGTATTGTTTATATATGTGAGATAGTAGTATACAGATACAGACACTAGGCCGCATCCCCCAGAAAGGGGGGTGTCCGACGGCAAGGCGCACCTCACACCCTCATACGCTCACACAACTTAGCCCTTTTGTGCTAAAGGGTCCGGCCGGTACCTCCTCAACATACACGCTGGGTCACGAGTGCAGTCCGAGGTTCCGTCGTCAGCAGCAGGGCCCGACAGTTTTCACTGGTTTACCCCCGCCGCGTCATAATGGCCGGGCCCCTCTCACCCACGACCATCCCAACAGCGGAATGCCAAGGGCGGGAAAGCACATCAGAACAGCGTCAAAATCAACCATTCTTCACACACGCCTGTTCATTGCACGCTCTCTCGCCACCTCCACATTCATGTCTCTCCTTCCTATACGTCCCTTTCCAAACAGCAATATGTACTGCTGTTCAGCGCAAGTCATTTCCTGCAGCACCAAATCCGCTGGGTTCGGTTGTCACGTAGGTCAGGCAGCAGCAGCTGCCCAGGAGTCCTCTTCGTGAAAGACATTATCTTATTAAGTGTCCACCAGCCGAACCAAGACGCCTAACCGCAGTAACTGCCCAATACAAGTTACCCGACACATTATATTTATTATCTGGCCAGTAACTCGTCAAGGAAAATCAAACCAAAGGGTGGACGAAATGTAATGATTTTGGTAATTTGCATTTGTGACTGAGCCGATATTCTGTCCTACCGTCGGTATGAGAGCACTTATACTCACAGTACAATCTGTCTAATACATTTACAGAGTATTTTATCCTTAACTCAATTGCATCTAATGACCGAAGTAGTGGCCAGATACCTAGATAGTGTATCTTTGGCCCAGGTCGGGATACTGGTCGGGCCTTCATTCGATACGGGTTATGTGGTTTTCCTTTCTGTTCCTGTCGAACCTTTTCCTTCCCTTCCATCTATTGTTTTCTCCAACGTCTTCTCATTCGCCCCAAGCATAGACGATGATACCACAATACGAACACTACTTCTGGCCCTACACAGGCTCTATTAAGAAACATGAAATGCGACATGGGGGGACGAACATCGCCATGGTAGACGACCGTTGGGGTGGTCAGAGTCGGGTTCGGGCTTTAAACATTTAAAGGTCGCCCAGAAATCTGAAGCCGACTGTAAAACGATAAACTGGAACCCAAAGATCCCACGGTCCGAACCGTTCTTGAGTGGAATGACAAGATAACGGAAATAGGGGTAGTAATAAATATTGCGTTGTTACAATTACTTACTCATCTCTCTAACGAATATGGGGAGTATTTAAATAACAACAATAAACACCGACTTAAATTTGCCAGCAGTTCAACATTTTTGTAATCTATTCTATGCTATTGATTTCTCTCTGCATCATGTGTACTCGCTAGTACACATCGTGAGAGGTCGCGCATCGCCTGCTGCTAACAGTGCTACAACTCGCCTATCGTCATGCTGTCAACAGTGCTACAACTCGCCTATCGTCATGCTGTCAACAGTGCTACAACTCGCACATCGCCATGCTGCCAACAAAGCTACAACTCGCACATCGTCATGCTGTCAACAGTGCTACAACTCGCACGTCACCATGCTGCCAACAGTGCTACAGCTCGCCCATCGTCATGCTCCTAACAGTGCTTCAACTCGCACGTCGCCATGCTGCTAACAGTGCTACAACTCGTACGTCGCCATGCTGCTAACAGTGCTACAACTCGCACCCCGCTATGCTGCTAACAGTGCTACAACTCGCACGCCGCCATGCTGCTAACAGTGCTACAACTCGCACGCCGCCATGCTGCTAACAGTGCTACAACTCGCGCGCCGCCATGCTGCTAACAGTGCTACAACTCGCACGCCGCCATGCTGCTAACAGTGCTACAACTCGTGCGTCGCCATGCTGCTAACAGTGCTACAACTCGTACGCCGCCATGCTGCTAACAGTGCTACAACTCGCACGCCGTCATGCTGGTAACAGTGCTACAACTCGCACGTCGCCATGCTGCTAACAGCGCTACAACTCTCACGCCGCCATGCTGCTAACAGTGCTACAACTCGCGCGTCGCCATGCTGCTAACAGTGCTACAACTCGCGCGTCGACATGCTGCTATCAGTGCTACAACTCGCACGTCGCCATGCTGCTAACTTTGCTACAACTCGCACGCCGCCATCCACGTGTACGTCTCCAAGTGTGGGAATACATAAACAGAAAGGACTTGCCAGTATTGTCCTCTTGGGAGCTTGTCGATCAACACACCGCTACTACTGTCAGACAAAATAACTCAGACAATTGATTGAAGGCAACAGTCAATGCGAAGTTTGCCGATTTCGACCTTCGTGGTGCCGTTAGGGTAGCTTCCTCTAGCGAGTCACTAGCCCCATTATGCCCAGAAACTTTACAAGATTTGCGCGATAAAAATCCGGACAGCCCGGAGGATATCCCCCTTCCAGCACCTCCCGACGATGATCTTGCATCTCCGGTTATCGCTACTGTCGAAGAGGTCATGGAGGCAATGAAGTAATTTCCACGTGGTTCCGGTGCTGGTCCGGATGGCATCAGACCCGGTCACCTAGAGTCACCTGAAGAAAAATGCCAGAGGTGCCAGAGTCCGTCTTGCCTCAACTCTCACAGAATTTGTCAACCTGACACTTCAGAGAGAAATCCCTCCTTATGCCAGGTAGGTCTTTTACGGTGCCTCACTTTGCGCCCTTTTTAAGAAACACGGTGGTATCCGACCCATTGCCGTCGGCAACACCCTTCGGCGATTAGCCACAAAGGTTGGTTGTGCCCTATTCGCTAATCGTTTGAGCAGCCAATTGCGTCCGGTTCAACTAGGGTTTGCCACCACAGGAGGCAGCGGAGCGGCTGTGCATGCCACGCGCCGTTACATCTCCAAAGCCCCACCAGGTCGTGTCGTTCTTAATTGGATTTGAAGAACGCGTACAACTGTATCCGGCGCGATGTCTTCTTGCAAGCTGCCCGTGAGCGCACTCCAAGTATATACCGACTCCTTTGGCAAGCATATTCGGAGCATTCTTTGTTGTTATTTGACTATGAAACTCCACTTTACAACGGGTATCCAACAGGGGACCCCATGGGGTCCACCCTCTTTTCCCTCGGTGTCGACCAAATTGCACTAAGTGCCATTTCAGAATTGAACATTTGGTACTTGGATGACGCCACGCTGGGGTGGGAGCCGGATATCGTTTTAACGGACTTCCCCGACCTGCGAGTTGAGTTAAACCGAATAGGCTTGAATATTAACGGACAAAAAGACGAGTTGATCCACGTTAACAGCTAGGGCATGGCATCCAGGGAGATCACAGAGACTCTTTTCCGCGAGGTCATCCCTGACATCAAAATTGCGTCTGCTGAACTTAGCACTGTTCTCGGCGCACCCATCTCAGTCCAAGCTATTACAGAAGCGCTTGAAGGCAAAATTGACAACCTTGAATTGATGACCTCTCGACTGAGCGTAATTAAGCCACACCGAACTCTCAATCTAATGAAAAACTGCTTCGCCATTCCTAAACTCCAGTATCTATTGCGCGTTGCTGCCACATACTTGCACGCTAATCACTTAGCTTGTTTTGACGAATCCGTCCGAGGAGCTTTCTCAACAATTTCTAACATTTATTTTTTAGATTTTTTATTGGAAGCAAGCTACTCTTCCAGTCAGTTCTGGTGGCTTGGTCATTCGCAAGGCGCAGGATCTCGCCCTGCCCAGCTTCATCTCATCTCTGCACTCTGTTGGTCCCTTAGTCGAAGCCCTTCTGTCAAACGTTAACGTTTTGGCGCAAACTTACGAACTTCCGGAAGCAGAGATTTCATGGAAGACTGGACATGGTGATGAAGCGATCGCACCAGAGGGGAACTGCTGCGCTATCCAGAAGTCATACGACAAGGAAGAAGTCAGGGTTATGTTGGACGGTCTGTTACTTGAGGCACAAGATCCAAAAACTAAGGCTCGTCTCCTGGCTGCTTCTTGCCACGACAGCGGTTCTTGACTAGAAGTAATTCCTGCCGCTCCTCTGGGTACTTTATTGGACCCTGACTCGCTTTTAATTGCTCTTGCGCTCAGAGTGGGTGCGCCGGTGTGTTATCCGCCGCTCTGCCACTGCGGTCAGCGTATGGATGAGTCCGGCACTCACGCGCTCTCATGCCTTTACAGCGGAGGTCGTCATCCCAGACATTTGGCTCTGAATGACATAATTGAACGAGCGATACGCAAAGTCGGCCATGGTACGATCCGTGAACCCGGAATCGATCGTTACAGTCTTCCCCTTCTTTAGAGGGAAAACCCTTTGTTGGGATTGCACCTGCGTGGACACCTTTGCAACGAGTGACTTGCCTGGCACTTTAGTGGCTGGCAGGGCTGCCAACGAAGCAGAGAAAATAAAAATAAATAAGTATCGATCTCTCTGTGACCGCTACCTTTTCGAGCTCTTGGCCATCGAGACGACCGGCGTTATCGGCAAAACCAGCAGCTCCTGATCCACGACATCGGCCGACGGTTATCTGCCGCCTCAGAGAACCCTCGTAAAACGTTCTGGCTGAAACAGAGGCTAGGACTGGCGGTGCAACGTGGCAACGCTTTGAGTGTACAATTAGCTTGTAAGTCTATCAATTCGGAGAGTAGAGTAGGTATGCCGTTACTCCAGCAGGGCTGGAGGCTGTAGTAGTATGAATGGATGCCACAACTTCTGGCAAGTGTTGGGGACAGGGGTCTCCCTACTTTTTGGGGGCCTTAGGAAATAAATGGTGGAGACCCCAGGGATGTTCACTGATTGCTGGCCCTATAATAAACCTCTCCCACATTTTGTTTGTATACATACTCATGTGGGAAAGGGACATAAAAAGTATTTTAAGCATGCTTGTTCAAACTTTATCTATAAACTGTTGTCATGTATTTCAATCTTGATCTGTCTTCACGTGTCCTTTTTTTCGACGATAGTTTTGATGTAGTGGTAGGAATGTTCTTGTTGGACTGATTTTTCTGATGCAGCCCTTATTGTACCATCAAGGGTTTCAACAAAAATTATCATTATTATTTTTTAATCATTATTTTTATTATCATTTTTATTAATATTATATATATATATATATTTTTTTTATTATTATTTTCATTACTATTTTTATTATTATTTTTATTTTTATTTCTATTATTATTTCTATTATTATAATTATTATTATTATTATTATTATTACTATTATTATTATTATTATTATTATTATTATTATTATTATTTTCATTATTATTATTATTTTCATTACTATCATTATTATTATTACCAGATTGGACATTAATAGAGTGGACATACTAGAGTATGCATTACTTGAGTGAACCTAACTAGTGTGGACATTATGTTTGTGTTCGGATAAGTGGCTGAACCAGTGTTTTTGATCTTGTGCTGGGGCTACCCATTCCTGTACGTGTTGTCCATACTCCCAAATTAGCATACGAAATTGTTCCATTATCAGTCTCTGAATAAAAAGGGTGAATAGAAAATAAAAATTTGGTGAAACAGTGGACCAACATCTAGGAATTTCGAGCAGATCTGGCAAACCATTGGATACAGTGACATCTTCGGTACCTCGTAAGCACGCGGAGGATCATAATTACCAATTCAATAGTATGCCCTTCCTTGCATGTACTTCAAATAACACCATCCCTCAATATCCAACAATTCTCCACTGAACTTTACACTGTTCCAAGCCACCAATTGGATCTCAGCTTGGTCCCACTCAACCCTTCTTATACTAGACCAAACCCTCTCGACTCCTCACTCCGCACCTCACTTGGTTGGATGGTGGTTTAGTTTAATGAGTCGGGGAACGTTTGAGGTTCACAAGCTGACTCTACGAACAGATCTGAAAGGATTCGCGTGAATACGGTTACTGCTAGGTACTTATTTCTGAGAATAAGTTTGTTAGGAGTAGTTTCTATTACTTGATCAGTTATCATCTACAATACTGTAATAGTTTGTACTTTTTGTTTGAACTGTGATACTCTAAGACTAGGCTAACTTGAGTTTATTTACATTTAACACTAGTAGATAGCTATACATTGGCATCAGACCGGTCAGTTATAGATCAAATTTTGAGTGAGGGTGGAAACGGTGAGGAACTGGGCTGCCTAGTTGCACCCAGATTCCCATACTATAATTCCTGGGAAGAAGATACCCCCCCAATGCAGCCCAGTCAACCCCTGCTCCCCCGTGGATAAGAAGAGCTGGACGTGTCCAAGCTGTTGCTCGAGCAGGACCCCTCTACCTGTACTCTAAGTCCCGGGACAGAGGGGGAGCCTCCACACCAGGATCGAACACCCCCACTCAACTCAGCCAGAAGCAGTTATATTAAATTGAGTGTTGCTATCCAGGATGATTTACAGCTTTTGTAGTTTTCCTGTCTACGATAAATGCTGCCACGGCAAGGCATCTGGGTTCTGATGTCTCCTTATTGCTGTGAATGTCCAGAATAGTTTATCCGTGTCTCTTTTCCTAGGATTCCGGCGTGTCCTTTAACCCATGATAGAGCAACTTCTTTGCCTGCTTTTCTGCATATTATGATGTTGGAAATGATCTCATGTTAGTGATGCTGGTGTAGCTATTAGTAGGTTTTTTTATGATGTGTAGCGCACTTTGTGAGTCTGTTAGTATCAGGAGTTTTGCATGAGTGCCTTCCTGTTTGATGATCTCAGTTGCTTTGTAAATTGCATACAGTTCAGAAACCAGAACTGTGTGCCTTGGGTTAATTTCCCGGGAGTGAGAGGTATTTTTATCCGTTAGGAATATTGCACATGCAACAGAGATTGGGTCTATGGTCTTGCTTCCATCTGTAAAGATTTGGCAGTGATTGGGGAAATATTCTTCCAGGTGTTGCTGCATGTTGAGGTTAGTTTGAATATCTCTTTCGCTAGGATATGTGTGCTGATGGGGGGCTCCCATGGTGGGAAAATGTTTGTTATAGTATGGCTTCTGTATATTCCCAACTGAAGTTCCCCTAGGGCTTTTAAGGCTCTTAATCGAAAAGAGTTGGAGGAAGCAAGCCATCTGCTTCTGGAGAGCTCCAGGAAGTTTGCAGTTTCATGGTCTGGTGGGCTGTACATGAGTTTGGTGTATGTTTTCAGGCTCTGCCATTCTCTACGGATCTGGAGTTGTGGGACGAATGTTTCTGCCTCTATGGACACTATGGGCGAGTTCCATCGAGCTTCATGAATGAGTCTGAGGGCGGAGTTTTGTATTTGGTCCAGTTTCTTGAGCATGGTCGAGCAGGCTGAGGCATAGAGGGTGGAGCCCTAATCAATTTTGGCTCTGATATATACTAGGTAGAAGAGTCTGAGTATGAAGCTGGAAGCTCCCCATCTAGGTGAGGAGAGAAACTTCATAACATTCAGTCTTTGTATGCAGATTGTTGTTGTAGTCCGTCAATGGTTGTGTTGCAGAGGAGTTGTGGGGCATCAAGTGTGACTCCCAGGATCTTTTGGGACTTTATGTTCTGGTTGTTGGTGTTGTTAATTTTAAGTGTGGGCTGCATGTTGGTTCTGTTAGTGGTGTAGTATTGCTTTTTTTTGTGAATTGAGAATGATTCCCCATGTTTGGCACCATTCGTGGAGAATTTATAAGTAGTTGTTTAGTTTTTCTTCAGTGAGGTTGCAGTTTGCCTCGGTAGCTGATATTGTTATGTCATCTGCGTAGGAGTATATGGTTATTCCATCTATTTGTGGGATGTCTGACAACATTATGTTGAAGAGTGAAGGGCTCAGGGTTGCTCCTTGGGGCATCCCGGCCTTCAGAGGTTTTTCTTCTCATAGTGTGCTGGCTATTCTGCCTCGTATTTTTCTGTCCGTCATGTAGAAGTATAGCCATTTTGCCATATTCCCACAAAGTCCCTTCATGGCAAGTTTATAGCAGAGTACTTCTTTCGGTACTGTATCAAATGCACTCTTCAGGTCTATATAGACCACTGCAGTGTGCTTCCTGTCCCAGAGGCCTTTTCTTATCTGGTGTTCCAGTGGAGACAGTCAAAAGTTCCTTGGCCTTTTTTGAAGCAGCATTGCGAGGGTGATAGAAATCCTCCTTTTTGGCTAACATATATCAGTCATTTTTGAATGACTCTTTTAAGTACTTTTCCCATATTAGGGAGCAGTGTGATTGGTTTGTAGGACAGGATGTTTGTATTGTCTTTATTTGGCTTCAGAATAGGGATGGTTATCCCTGTCTTCCAGCTTGTAGGGACGCATTTTGTGTTCCAGCTTTGGTCGTATAAGTTAAAGAAGTTCTATTTCTGTTTTTATTGGTAGTACTTTAAGAAAGAAGGCTGGTATATTGTCTGTTCTAGGGGATGAAATTTTGGAGTCCTGAATGGCATTTTTAAGTTTGTCTAGTGTTATATCTTTGTTATAGTCGCTGATTATATCTGTCAGACCAGGATTTGTTGATTGTGGTGTGTAGGTCATGTGGAGTAATGATATTCTGTACCGTGTTGTTATCTGCAAAGTGTATGGCAAAGGCATCTGCTTGCGTTTGTGTTGTGTCAGTGTCAGTTTGTGCTGTGATAGGGTATGTATGAGGTGGTCGAGGAGTTGAGAAGTTTTTTTTTCTCTCCATACCTCTGAGATAGGGGTATGACGTTTGATGGTGCTTATGTTGGTTTTAAGGTAACTTTCTTTAGCCTTTTTGAAGACATCTTTGGTGTTTTGTATTAGTGATCTATACTCTTGACAGTTTTCTCTAGTAGGGGTGTGACACGACTTTTATCGGGGCTCTTCTGCGGCGATTGACAGCCACTTGCCTTTCTTCGGTCGACCATACTCTGAATTTTGTTATGGTGTATCTATTGTTTGCATTTGATTTGTTTATGTGTTTGTGTGCTGCATCAGTGATTCTTTTTGAGAGATCGTGGCTTAGCGAGTCTATGTCTGTGGGTCGTAGGATATTAGTGGATTTTATGCTATTAGCAAATGCTCTAAGGTTATGTTCATTGGTTTTCAACCTTGGGGGTCTGATTGTGTCCTGTGTAATAAGATGAAAGTTAAATATAATGCTTATGGGTAAATTGTCCCTGCCGGCATCTGGGGGAGTGTTTATGGTGCATAGGTCCTTGATGTTAGGAGTGCTGAAGCAGAGGTCAAGGCATGATTGCTTCCCATTGTAGGAGTTGGTGTAGGTGTATAGATTTGGTGGATTGCATAGACAGATTTTATCATTGGTTACCCACTTCTCTAGTGTGCGACCAGTAGGGTTTCTATATCTGCTATTTGGTTGAAGCAGAAGGGTATGTGCATTAAAGTCCCCAACTATGATGTGCTTTCAGCCAAGCTGGGCCTATGTAGTTTCGAAGTTCTTCTATTTTTATGTTTTTGTTTGGGTTGTATATGTTGAGTATGGTGATTTTCTGTTGATCCGGGCAGGTCACTTGAATGGCTTACTCCTCCAGGCCTCAATCATTGAAAGGATTCAAAGCGATTTCATTGTAGGGGACAGATTAATGGATAAGCATTCCAAGTCCACCTCCTGGACGATCCGGTCTATGTTTCCATTCATTGTTCTATCCAGGGAAGGTTGGTGCATATTTATAATTTTCCAGCCAGGTTTCTACATGGCAAATAATTTTTGCTTCGTTCACCGTTGCCATTTGCTCTATCTCCGCCGCTTTATTGCGAATGCTTCTACAGTTAAATAATACTAGGTTGAGTGTTTGGTCCATATTTAGTGAGTGTTGTTTTGATAAGCAGTCTTGGTTGGATCATCGTCCGATTTGTGTTTTTTTTTCCTTGTGATTTCCCCTTTGGGGGCTGCTGGAGCATTCTCTACTAGAGCTGCCAGCAGAGCGTTCCGCGGATCGCTAGTGGCTTGAACTGGACCTGTTAGGTGCAAGGGTTTGGTGGTTGTGTTCTGATGTGGAAGGATGAGTGAAGATTGGGCTAGAGTGTACGTAGTCCTGTCTGCTGCTGGGACTGAGCTGGAGGTGTGGTGGAATGGGGCTGAAGAGGGGTGAGGATGAGGAGTGTATTGGAATCGTAATTGTCTGAACGATTGATTGTATAGAATCACTGTTTTCTTTCATCATAGCTGCGATTGCCTTTGAGTTGTTTTCTTGACACTGAAATAGAAAGTTTGCATTTTCCTTTTGACTTTCTCTGAGAGTGTCTAGGATGGACTTGTTTGCTTCCATGAGGTCATTCATTTGCTTAATAAGCATAATACAGAGTTTTTCTACCGGGTTATATGGGTTGTTCATTGTGTTTGTGTTTGTGTTCTGTTTCCTATTTGGACCCAGGGGAGGAAAGTTTTTCTCGTTTCCTTGTACAGGCACAGACACGTTATTTTGAAAATGGGTGTTGGTTGTCCAGGGGTTATCTTGAGATTCCCCTTGGTTGGGGTGGGTTGTTGTGTGCTGGGGGTGTGGTTACTTTTGGGTATTGTTGTGTTAGGTTTGTTTCTGTAACGGGCAATGGTTTTCTTTTCCAGTGATTCTTGTAGGGCCATTAGAATTTCGCATTTTTTACGATCATTGGAGCTGTGATTGCCATTGCAGTTAATGCACTTCCAGTTACAAGAGGTATCTTTGGACGGGCAGGCTTCTTTGCTATGAGGTTCTGAACAGAATGCACAAGTCACTTGATTGGCCCTGTATTGGTTTGTAGTGTGTCTTGTTGATTGGCACAGGTTGCAGATTTTGTCTGTGGGATGTATGCAGACACTCATACCGTGTAAATCCCATGTACACGTAATTTGGAAGCTTTCTGTCAGCAAAGGTTAACTTGATGGCCATGGCGTCTACTCTGTTTCCAGACTCGCCGTTTGGGAACCACTTGGTGATTCTTTCGGTATTGGTTACTTTAGTGTTCTGTTCTTTGGAGTTGATTCTGGTGATAATTTCTTCAGAACTCACTTCTACATTGGTGTGTGAGATCACACCGATAGATTCACTATCTGAGGAGGGGCGATGGATTGTTACAGGGAAGTTGCCAAACTGCTTTTTATCTGTACAACTGTTCAGCAGCTGTTCAGGGATTTCGTTCAGAGTTACAATGTGTTTACGTTTTTTGAAGTTGGTCCTCACTGATTTAACAAATCTTTGGTCTAGGATTTTTTCGATGTTCTTTTCAAAGAGGAAGGGGTTTGATAGTGCCCTCTTGGCATCTGTCTCTGTGTATTTGATGAGTAGGGTGTTCCCTGGTGGCAAAAGGATAGAACATCCCTGTTCATTGTTCGCACGGTTGTTTGTGGATGAGGTGTTGGTATTAGAATTAGTATTTTCGTATGTCAGTGATAGATTAGATGCATCAGCAAATTAACCTTCCTCCAGATTGGAGGATGGCGGACCGCTATTGTGTTTTTCCATACTGCCTTCACCGGATGGGGGAAGCCACTCCTGCAGTCCACGGCAGGACTAGAAAATGCGCACAAGTATGAGATTGAAATGTGCTGAACACACAATGTTTATGATAGAGTTGACATCATGGGAAAGGAAACCTATTTTAGTATCGAGTGTACACTTATTTAAAATATCCTACGTTACATTCATACGCGATCCTTCAAATTTGGAAGAGCTCACTTGGTGACGAACCACACTCACCCGAACGCTCAAAGATAATGAAAAAGGTACCTCGCTTCAGTGAAGGTCCCCAATACCGCTGCTGCCTTTGGTAATGGTCCGGTGGTTCCTCGATAGTGCACGGTATGACCCGGCGACTAATCCATTGTCGCGCTAGTTTTCAACTATGATTTTCTCTCTTTCTTTTTTGGTTCGTTGATTTCGCTGTGTTTTTTTGTTGTTTCCCAACACATCCAACTATTCAGATATCTTAGCCCTTCTTAACATAAAGGTTAACACCTTTTTCCTCTATTCCCATCTGAAGATAGGACTTTGTATCGCAAAACGTAATGACACATGTTTTATTTTTTCTATCCGACCTTTTTTTAGCAATTCCTTCTAATTTTTGATATGTATTTTAGCCCTTCTACAAGGTCTTTTTTTTTGTTCTCACTCGCTCCTTCTCTATCTCTCAAAACAAGATGCTTGTTGAAGCACTGGTCTACTTATTTCTACACAAGATAAGGTTCCCATCAAACTAGATATATTATATAT
>SDVV010026055.1:0-12321 GCA_016164225.1 Gammarus roeselii | reverse complement strand
CGTTGCTTTCAGAGCTCAGTTTGCCCGTGTGGCCGCTGACGTATTAATCTTGATGCTACCTGTACGCACTAGGGTGCGTACATATCGGAGGTCCGTTTCGGAGGTCCGTTTCGAGTAAGCGTTTTTTCTTTTGCTCACCAGCGTGCGTCTGTTATTGCTAAAACTTTCACTTTTTATTAACGTTGAAAGCGTTGTTTTGTTTTTTTCTCGCACACTTAGGCGTGCGAGCCTGCTTTAATCAATGATCGTCGAGCCCTTCGGGTGAGCCTATTATGACTCACGTTGAGGCTCTGGTGGATCTGATTACTTTACTCTTACCCACGTTCACTCGATTTATTTAGTAGCTACCTGAAATAGCATGTTGATAACGGCCGATTTTGCAGTATGGAAGGTTCTCCATTTTATCTGCGTCTATCTACAATGAAAGTATTAATTATTTGTATCCAGTACAATACATGCAAGGAGATGTTGAAATTTAAAGATCAGTGTCGTAAATTTTAAATTGCTCCCGTCTCATACTGTCCTTTGGGGTTGATGGATGATTATTCATTTTATCGATCATTAATGCTTTATTTTCGTATTTTATTCTTTCTTATTTCGTGGGCTCTATTATTTATCTGTGCCCTTTTTTCATGGTGATAAATTTTGAATTAGTTAGCTATATAATTATGTATCGTTAGACGCTGCAGGGGCCCTAGGTGGACTATGCGCTGTGTTTGTTAGTCTGGTCCAACCTATGGTGGGAGAATTTGCGCTCTCCCGGGTGCCTAATAAATGTCCGAGCACAGCTAGACGTTTTGATGACTAAAAGGTGAAATAATTTTTATGTTGATCTTAGAGAGTGAAAGTCTTGAATGGCACTGTGCGTGTAGGGGATGAGGCGAGTCGAGGCAGGTTGAGGCGAGTGGAGACGAGGCGACGAGTCGAGACGAACCGAGGCTGGTGGAGACTATGTGACCTGGGAATAGAGGTTACTCGTGGGACCTGCGGGACTCGAGGGACCCGGGAGTTGCGGGAATCCGGGGGACTTAGGAGACCAGGAGGATTCGGGAATCCCCACTTGGACCCTTACGGGGCCCTTTGAGACCCTTTCGGACCACCTTGAGAAACTTTGTGACCCGCTTGAAGCCCCTCTGAACCCTGGGACCACTGCTTCCCTCTCACCATGCTGTAAAACCCATACACAGGAAAAATTTATGTATGTGAAAGTGCGTCGAGATCAGTCGAAACATGTTGAGGCGAGTCGAGTTGGTCGCGACGAGCCGAGACTGGCCGAAATTATTCGAGACAAGCCGAGATGAGCTGAGACGAGGGGTCCCGGGGGAGCTCGGGAGTCTTGGGTTACTCTCCGGGATTCATCGGGCCAAGAAACCTTTGCCTCATCACCCTATCCCCTTAAACAACAAGTGCGAAATCAATAATCTGAGCAGTTTTTCTGCCCATGACGAACCTGTCATTACTTTCTTCTTCACGATTCACTATTTTGTCATGTATTATAATGCTGGTAGATTTGTGCGGGAGTTCCTGTTTGTTATTTTGTGAATGGGTGTTTTTTTCTTCAGTCTGTGCTCGCTCGCGCGTGCAACGACCATATGCAATTTCTGGGGTCGACCTGGACTGCGTTGCTATAAAACCTTGTGACACGTTGCGGTTGGAGTTGATCTAATCCGTGAAGCCATAGACCTTGTACCAATTTCGACGATACTATCTGTGCGCACTGGCGCGCGTGCATATTACACTTGGAGTTCTGATTGGTTGGAGGCGGGTATTCGTTTCATCTGAGTCTTTATCTTACCTGAACAAATAAATTGTACCTCTACTAAACTAGACCACGTAACTGTAAACATTGTGTTGCGTTGCTGTCGGAGCTGACTTGTCCATGTAGCTGTAAACCTTGTACCAGTCTCAACGACGATACCTGTACATGTTACTCATGAAGTTCTAAATGATTGAAGGTGAGGATTCGTTTCGTCCGAGTCTCACCTGAATAAATGAAGTGTAATATAATCGACCTAGACCGCGTAGCATTCTAGGTCGTGTTGCGTTGCTGTCGGAGCTGACTTGTTCCTTGTAACCGTAAACCTTGTACCAGTCTCGACGATGCTACCTGTACGCACTGGCGTGCATACATGTGGCGTGAAGTTCTAAATTATTGGAAGCAAAGATCCGTTTCGTCGAACCGTCTTTCTTTCTAAGCGTGCATCTGACATTGCTAAAATGTTCCATTTTCACTTACTTTAACAGCGTTGTTTTTCTCGCACACCTAGGCGCGCGAGCCTACTGGAATCCGTGATCATCGAGCCCTATGAGGGAGTCTATTATGACTCGCGTTGAGGCTCTGGTGGAAATGAGAATGAAATAAAATAAAATCATACTGTCCTTGCCGGCATAACTGCTGAACTTTTTTGGCAGGTTGACCTGACCAAAGAGTTTGGCAGGTTTACATTTAAATACCAGAAAATTGGATAGAAGACTAAGCGACTCTAGCTACTCCCTAACTTTCACCTGGAAACACTTGTTATTTTACATACCCCATCAAATTTAATTGAAGAAAAACGGACTTGGATAACCGACCTTGCTGTTTAAAGTAGCTACATTGAAAATGTTTGGTATATCTCTGAAATATGTTCGAAAAACATCTCAGAAATATTAATATAAACATCAGTCTTTCATCATTGTTGACTTTTCACAGGTATTCCTCTTCATGACTCCAAAGTCATTTAGCTGAACATTTATTATTTAAAAATGCACTTAATATGCGGAATCGTTACACACAGATGATTATCATAACATGAAGTCTTCCATAAGTTTTTAATTGATTTGAAAGTTGTATTAAAAATTATTAAGAAACATCTCATTAGCCGTTATTTTCTTTTAAAAATGTAAAAAATTACAAATTTAGACCATCGTGGCAAATATGCATGTAGAAATAACCTAAACCATTGCTGGAAATAGCAGGGTAAAATGAATCTCGACCAACACTGGAAGATTTAAGAGTAAAAACTATATCATTTTGTCTTTTCAAAGACTGCAGTTCGAAGCTCATTGATTTTTCGAAAAAAAAAATTGGACAGATTTGCACTATCATTTTGAGATGCACAATATATTGTCACATTGTATTTTCGAATCCTGTAAACCGTTCCACTTGTAGTTTATGGGGAAATTTTCTTCCTTCCGCTCTTGGATGCTAAGGCAAACTTGCATATAATGTACTTGAGGTTGCATGTTAATGAAATTGCGCTGCCAAATGTGTTTGGTTTCATACAGATGCTTTCTTGAGTCGAACGTGAGTTTGAAGTCTTGAAATGAGTCTGACTTTTGCAAATTTTTCATTTGTAGTTCACGGTAGCACTATAAAATGAAAATTCATGTTTTGATAATTATTTAAAAGCAAAATTTAACCTACGAATTATACGTGAAACTTTTATTTGTAGATAAGACTTCAAACAAGCATATTATGAACAAAATTTCAGTGTCCCTATTTGAGTTAAATCTGAACTTCCATTGTTCTATTCGTAAGTTCCTCGTGGGAAGACATTATGCAGCAGCGAAATAAAATGTAGCGATGGTTAATCGGTTAATCTTGAACTCAAACCATAACTATTTTACTATATATTCAACTTCATAATCATTTTCGTTGCGGTATTTCTGAAAAACAGTACGATTCGGCAAATATTTTTTTACACTTGGATGTATGAGTTAAGCAAGAAATAATTTTCAATGTACAACTAATTCATTTATAATTTCATAGCATATAAATTACGACGACTGTTAAATATAAGCGGCGTTGTATCATACTATCTTCGCATTGTACAGTTCAGCTGCTAAAAAAGCTATACTACACTGAACCAGTAAATTCTGAAATATTTTCAAATTACTTATTTAAAGATGGAATCATTTTTATTATTATTACATACAGAATGATGGCTCACTACGATCAAATTGACAATACTCTGCAATAGCATAGCCTTCTCACAAATTATTCTGTATGGAATGCAATTCAACGTTTTTTTTTGTAGTACAATACACTTTGTTAATTATGTCATTTTTATTTTGAAATCATATTTGACTTGCAAATATTTTTTTCCTCTATGGATTATACCCGTCACTGCATGTATTATACTGTATTTTAGACTTCAGAGCGATTGGGAGGTTATGTATTATTTGTAATATATGGACAACCCGTTTCCTGTTATAGTGATTATAACAACTGTATTATATTTGCTATGCGCTGCTTGCAACATGGGCTTCAAGATAGTCCTGGCTTTGTCGGGTCTGCTCATATAGCTGGTGTAGGCTAAGGGCTTTGGGAACCACTAGGCGAGCGTGGCATAGCACAGTCCTCTTGTATATACTGATACATACATAGGAAATATTAACATATTGTATTTTTAAGCTTATGTGATATATTTATGTTGTACTACACTTTGGAAATATAAAATTTTATAAATAAATGCTGAAAAAATTATCCCACAATTCTTCACTTTCTTTCCTGTCCTGGTTTATATATTGAAAATTATAGCATTTGGAAAATGCATACGTGCGTTGGTTATGTACCATCTTTTCAGATAGTGTGAGCTGTTATTCGATCACGAGCAGCTCGTGCACAGTTTCAGGTTAATTACACCTTGCATCATTGCCGGACAGACGTATTTTTTCGCAATCCCGTCGTTTTTCAGCAGAATCAAGCTATCATAAAAGGCGCTACATCGTTGGTATTTATTGTGGCCACTTATGATTTTATTTTGTTTAAATTTAAATGTAGGTGAGAACGATTTAGAAGTACACGTGATGTGACAATTTGTTCTGGTAAGTGTGAACGTATTGGAACCTCAGGATAGATTACAAACGTGATTGCTCAACATTTTCTAAATAAAGAGGATTGCAATGTTACAGATCTGCTGTTGCCATGCAGGCAACAGCAATAGCCTTCATGTTGAGCTTGTTAGTCAATTTGAGTCTGAACACATTCGACGTCATAATACAGCGATTTGTTTCAATTAACACATATTTTGTGCTACATCAGATTTTCTGCGATGTTGGGAAAAATAGCCCTAGACTGAATACAGAGTGACGTCGTTTTCCTGGTACCTCCGGTACACCGAGCGCTGATGGAGCAGCAGCAGTGGTAGACTATCTAAACCCAACTGAGCACTCACACAGACTGCTGATGGATCCTCCGTTCGATGATGAAATCTCATAATGTATGCAGAGCTGTCAATCTTTTCAGGGTTAATCTACTTCCGGTCTGTTTACTCAACTCTGTTGAACTCGCCCCTACTCATCTCAAACTCTTTCTGAGCCGAAACGTGTTGCAGCTACAAGAAGAAATCATCAACACCGGGCTAAATTTGAGACCTTGTAGCCGGAGCGTCGAATCTCGCCAACGGAACCACTGCGTGTCGTAGAAGGCGCCCCGTAGCCGGGAGTAGAATGTGCTATCGTAACTCCTGCGTGTCGTAAAAGGCGACAAAAAGGGGTGGGCGAAAGGGCTAGAAGTCCCATTCTCTTTAAACCCTTCCTCAAAGACGGCAAGACGAGCGGGGGGAGAAGAGGCTCACGCCTCTCCGAATCCTATTGATAGGGTCACTGAATGTGCGTAGCTGTAGTACGAATGAAGTAAAGAGGAGAGAGATTGGCGATATGTTTGTGAAGAGGAAGTTTGATGTGTCGAAGGAGATATTTTAATTTGGAAGTGCCGATAGAGCGTCCAATGATCAGGCGTGAGTGGAGAATGGTTGATTTTTGATGCTGCTCTGATGTGCTTTCCCGCCCTTGGCATCACGTTTGTCGGGATGGTCGGGGGGGCATCACGATGCGGCTGGGGTAAACCAGTGAAAACTGTCGCACCCAACGGCTGACAACATATCCACGGACCGCACTCGTGACCCAGAGTGTGTGTCGCAGGGTTACCGGCTGGACCCCTAAGCACCAGAGGGCTAGGTTGTGTGAGTGTGAACGTATGAGGTTGTGAAGTGCGCCTTGCCGTCAGCCAAACTCCTTTCTGGAGGATTCAGCCTAGTGTCTGTATTTGAGAATTGCGTCACACTTGAAATTTTATTTGAAAGTTTCGTCAATATATTCAAATTTATGTATCAATATATCTTTGCATTCGGTTTAATTGCTCATCGTTACAATGAACTTGTAAATGAGCATTTCGAAATTTATCACATTGAAAGCAACAAATACCTGTAGAATACGAATATATTGATTGTCTTTATTACTAGATGACATAAATCATAAAATTGCACATCTCGTGCTCATAGGTTATTAATTGAAATAGGGTTAAGAAGAATTCATGACGCAAAAAAATTGCTCAACTCGACAGATTGCATCTGTAGCAAATACAGTTAGAAAACAACTATATATCGAGCAAATAAAAGTGTAAATACAATTTCGAGTAAACGTACGTGTAAAACTACGTAACAGAACACAGTGTGTAGAGAATACTTATGTGAAGAAAGACTAATTATACACGTTCGTTCTATGACGTGAGAGAAAAAACGTAGGTGGTATATAGTTATTTCGTTACTCACGTTACGTTATTGTTGTTTATTTTTTTCTGTTAAATGTTATTATTGGTTTAACAAATGACTGTTGATATTCATAACACTAGCCCTGCAAATAGCGCGTGCTGCTCTAATATTCCAATTGTTCCCCAATCTGCGACATAAAAAATCTCGTTGTGTATGGATTCCCCTGTGAAGCCTCGGCCTGGGAGAACTCCTGCAGATTAATTCCCGGCCGGGAAAGTTAGAAATAAATCGACACCTTATGAGACAAAAGACTCATTGGTGACTTTTGATTGTCTTATTAACTATTTACTTACTGTAGTTCTTTCAGTTGTGTCTTGGTTTATCTGCCAATTTAACACAAACACAGTTAATATTATCTGAAGGCCTTGTCTGATTGCTACGCCAACCTCACTCATCCTCCTCCAAAATAACCCCCAGCCAGAGGACAACATAGTGTCAACATCTTCTTACTTATGTGCGGTAATATAATAAATTTGTTCTCACTATAACCCTAAAATAAGATGTCTCAATTGTAATACTATGGCCATGTTGGTTGTTAATAAAGCTTTTATTTTAATATTAATAAGTTATGGTATTAGGGCTTATTGAGTAATTTCTTCCCATGCGTTCAACTTCCTTTTCTGCTTTATAAACCCTCTAGAGAACTGACATTACAAATGCCAAGTTCTCCTGAACGCGGAACCTTCACATCTGCGTGAACAAGAACCATGTCTTTACAAATGTGTATCGTTAGTCAGCGTGTAGGCAAGGTACTGTTGCTATGGATGGAACTTGAGCGGACTCCGCAATCGAGCATTCGCACATGCCCAGATAATTATTATAATAGTACGCAGCACAAGGTAACATATTCAGATGTTACTGAATTCACGTACCAGATAATGAACAAAGTCTTGAATGAATTTTTTGTTCAAAATTTTATATTTTAATGCAACGCGTGCCCTTTTGGTTATTTGCAGTATTCACATGTCGTATACTATTCGTATTGAAGTTTACCTTAATAATGACGTCATGATTGAATGACTTCCACTCGCCATGGCCGAGTTCGCAACTAGCACAATACACAGGGCGCTCATTGTACTCGTAAAAAAAGCTTTAGAATTTTGTATAGTGAGATATGTCTTGTTCTATGGGGGTGGTTTTCGTCTTGAAGTTTCCCAAATGCTTTGAAGGACATGAGGGTCGTTCTACAAATGTAATGGCTCATCAATTGCAAATTTACTAAATCGCTTAAAAAACTAAAACGTGAATGATTTTTTTTGTTAGATATGCTATAGATGCTCGTATAGTGGGCCAGGCTACTAGTCTATTTTAGTTTACTTATGTTGCTTGAAACTTCTGAATTATATCAAGCATGACATTTTATTGTACGTTGTTTTCACTGTCGGGTGCCTAGCTGTCAACTTACACCGAAAACATTGAAGTTTGTCATGCACATGGAGATTTGGGGGCGAGAGGGGATATGATTTCTGTTTCCACCAACATATTCGTGAAGTGGCTGCAAAGACTGTTCGGTTGGCAAACTGGTTGTTGAGAGGAACGAACTGTCTAGGTCCCACAAGTTCATGCTGTCCTATTATATGTATCACATAATTGCTCATTTGTTGAGTAGTCATGCATCCTGTGATTATTAGAACACCAGATATTTTGAGGACTTCAGGCTGTTGCAATCTATTCAGAGAAGTTGGACCAGAAACCTTCTGAACTTTCTGATGTCTAGACTTGCAGTAGACATTTGAGGAGGTGGATTTGATTTCTGTCTAGGGTTAGCTTCTGAGACCTGGCTTGATGAAAATATTGGAAAATATTTGCATTGTACTTATGGTGTGCTGAAAATATTCTTATTTGGCTCCCATAGTTGGCACTAGGGGTCATTGCTGAAGTAAGCATGCCCACCATGCTCTTCTGATGTCTGCAGTTGGTCCTTCTGTTTAAGATATGTTGGTGTGTAAAATGGCTTGCCTTCTGGATAGAGCATTAAACAGTTATCAATCACTACAGGCAAGCTCTAGCTGATCTGGTGTATAATGAATTTTTAGAATTTGACAAGCCTGATGTTAAATGTATATATTTATATGTAAGTATCTATATTTTTTTCTATGTTGTGACTAACTGAATTGCTGTAACTGTACTATACTCACTTGCCAGAAACACAAATTTCCTAGTTTCCACTATTATTTTGCCATGCTTCCACCATTCTGGTGTGCGTTGCATCTGCATCTTCTAATCTCTTCTGCATTCTGGCCATGCTGGTGTATTTATAGTCAGGACTGGCTAACAAGATGAGTTATAATTTAGTTACAAGCAACATAGAGATAAGGTAATAGAAGACAATTAATTTTTTCATCTGCTCCTAGAGTTTGTACTAGAGGTCATTTACTCAAGTAGGTGTTTCCTTGTAATTTTTCCTAGCTCCTGTGATGTCTTGAGTAGGCCAATTAGTGTAAGACGCGTGTGTGTCACAAACTGTGTGTGTTTGCGTGGAATGGCTTACCTGCTGGGATAGTGCAGTTGAGACATTACCCCACAATGAGCAAGCCCATGCTGATCTGATGTATATATATTTTTTATTTTGATTAATCTAATAATGTTTATGTAGCGTCGACCAGGGTGACTCCTGACACTTTCCGCATACTTTGAAATAACTCAAAAAGTTACTCTGCCAAGAAACTTTTTATATACTGTGTGTGTAGTTACAATTATGAACTTGAAGCACTGTAAGCTCCAACATTCTAGCATGAACCAAAAAAAAGTTATTTACAAAAAAAATGTCAGCGAGCTATTGCCCATAATCTGGGGGGATTCCCAGCACTAAATGGGGTGATTCCCAGCACCAAATGTGGTGATTCCCCGCACCAAACAGGGTGATCGCCAGAACCCCCCCTATATCAATAATTGAAATGCAAATTAAAAATTTGAAAGTACCAATAGAAAGAGGATACCTATATTAGTTAATTAGTGTATATCAGTTGCTTAAAATAAAATGTAATGTAAAATATAACGTCTGACAGATCTTTTTGATGCTCGTCTTTTGCTGCAGTCCTACTTGACTGTCGAAGGAAGTTTTTCCCTGATTTCACTGCGGAAAACTAAGTTTTTCTTTAATGATTGCAAATCAACTTTACTGGAAGTCATTTCTCCACATTCTGAACTAATTATGTTCCTTGGGTATCAGTGAATGAGCAAATATTATAAAGAAATATTCTAATATGATAAAGCAAGTAAAAAATGTCTTCAATCCTATTGCAAACTAATTGCATTAACATGAATACTAGGCATGCTTGGTAAGGTATTGTTTACTTGCAATGAAAATATGATGAAAAAATATAGTTCCTGGGTGTTGAACATAAGTAAATACATAGCTAGGCCTAGACATGTAATAAACATTGGGTCATTATAAAATTAGTTACGGAATCTGAAATTAGCTGTGGCGTTATTTCGGGTCATCTATTTTCAGATGTCATATGTGTGAAGTATTTCATTTAATTACTTTCATTGATACTTACTAACAAAGACCTATTCTTTAAAGTCCCGTAGTCTAATAGTGACATTTCCAATGTGTTGGTGAGTCACTCCGTGTTGCCGAGGCTTGGAATCATCCCGGTCGACGCTCTATTGTAATGTATGTATACATTTGTTTTGGGTTAACTGAAATGCTATATGGTCAGTTGCTTGAAGCACAAATTTTCAGATTTTTCTGCCTCATTGATTTGTAAATTTCAAAACACTGGTGTGCTGTGGCACATGTGCCTCCTGCTCTGCTCTGCACTCTGGCTTTGCTGGTGTGTTGGGCAGTCTTGAGATCACCAAAGAGAGATGGGGTTTCTAATAAATCTGCTAAGTAACTGACCACAGACAGGAATTTTTTACTAACATCTCAACAGAGATATTAAGAAGAAGTAATATCTACATAAAGACTAAATATTTGGTATCTACTTATGGAATGCTTTAATTTGGAACTAGTGCACACTTATTCCAGTTCCAAATCCTATATTTACATATTTTTTCTCAATGTTAAACTGGCACACATTTTTGTCCTGGCCTCCCCCAGTGCTGTTGGTCCTCTTGGTCTCTGGTTGGTGATTTTGCTGGAAGAGGCAGCAAAAGGTAAGAGGATGTGTGTCTTGGTCATTAATGTACTTGGATGAGAGTCTTTGTGTAGTTTGTCAATGGTTTAAGATAAAAGTACCTATATCTTCAACCATTGCATTGCTGGATGCTTTGGAGGATACTGATGATCTGCATTCCTCACCTTTGCAGTCTGGTGGTGCCCACAGTGCTAGTGTAGGAGGTGCAGGTGCTAAAGGGGCCAGGGGCTGCTAGGAATGTCAATGTTGAGAGGTTCTCTGTGCACTCAGGTGGTTTTGGTGTGCACTGTTTCTTCTGTGATTGAATTGCTGATGGCACCTCAATTGGCTATTATGTGGGAGTAAATTTCTTGTAAATCCAGCATGGGTTGGGATTGACAAGGACATCATTGACTTGGTGTGCAGAGAGGAAAGGAATGCTGTGATGTATTTCTGCTGCAGGTGCTGGAGTGGAGCTGGGGTGGTGTCCAGTGCTGGTGGTGAAAGTCAGTCTGACCTTCTTCTGTCAGCAATAATCAGCCTCTTGCAGAAAGGATGTCATGAGTTTAAGTGATAAGAAGGTTCCAGTTTAGTAAATGGGGAGATCATGCATTTAGAGCTGAGGGAAATGGATGAGCAAGCATTGAAGGAAGTTGGTTCTTCTGAGAGATTTTGGATCGAATGATGCTGAAGTAGTAAAGAGAATATTTGATAGAATGAATGAAGTTTTAAATGTTGGCATGATTAAACTGAGTGACATGTAGTAGTTAAATTATAATGACTCATTTAGAGTATGTGTTGATAGTGAAGTGGTATATGCCTTACTGATTGATGAGTTTAGATCTGTTTATGTTAACAAAAATTGGACCTACCAACAGCATACAGAGTTGATTGCTTGCAGGGCAGTATTGCATTGCTCTCCTTGGGGAAGTGATTGTGATTTCTGGTGAAATGATGATGGCCATGATGTTTACTGTGATGGTAGCCAGATTATTGCCCTCAAGCTGTTTATGCTGGTGGTGCCATTGGTAACTTTGTAATACCTTAGAATTCCAAGGCTCAGTCATGGTAGCAGTGCCACAGCAGGATGCAAGGCACAGGCAATACAAGAGGGACCATGAGAGGCAAGCCAAGCATGTGCCAATTACAATACACAGACACCTGACAGGCAAAAAGGCATGCTCGAGGTGTTTTTGGTGGCTCTTTTGGCTGCGGCGTTAGTGTTAGAGCTGGTGGTCCTGGTGTTGCTAGCAGTTGTTGGTGATTGGAGTGGTACTGGCTTACAAGGTGGTGCTGACAGATGCAGCATTGCTGGTGGGCCCTGGTAGTGCTATTGAGCAAGACTGTGCATATTGGGGATGGTAGTTGTGGTGATGCAGTTTGATGTGGTATCAATGCCATTCCTGGTGGTGCTTTGGCCAGTTTGGGTGATGCTATTTGTGGTTGGGGTGGTACTGACGTTTGGGATGGTGGGTGGCTCTGTAGTTGTTTGTGGGGCTGATGTTCTTACCTTTGTTCATACCTTTGCAGCCCCCCAGGGCTCGGCAAACCCGATCGTCAGGTGCATGGAGCCAAGAGGAGCGAGCACAACGGTGCGCGCCAGCATCTACAAGGACTCCGCAGGACAAATAGCAGGGAGATGCTGAAAGGGATGCACACCATTGGCTCTCCAAAAACACCCCCAAAGCCACTAGTATGAAAAAAAAAAAAAAAAAAAAAAA
>SDVV010026054.1:0-12321 GCA_016164225.1 Gammarus roeselii | reverse complement strand
GTTTAGAGGCTCGCTTCAGACGCTTGTTTCAAACGGCAGGAGGAAGGGAGGATTCCGGCCAGATTGGGCCTTTGATCAAATATTCACGAGGCCAAATACAGTTTCCAAGATTTTTTGTTGCTATGGAATTAAGAGTCAAAAAGATTGCTCAAACAAGAAGCAGCAGTTATTGTGATTCACATCACTTCAGTAGATAATTTTCCTGCGTGGTATCCTAACATGCTTGGCTTCTCATATCAATAAACCAGTTTTAGAATTGACTGATCTGCCCCCCGACTGACTTTCTCCCCGACTGACTTGCCCCGACTTACTTGCCCTCCGACTGACTTACCCCGACTTACTTGCCCCCCCGACTTACTCCCCCCCTTACTGACTTGCCCCCAACTGACTTGCCCCGACTGACTCGCCCCCCGACTGACTTGTCCCCCGACTGAACTTCCTCCCGACTGACTTGCCCCCCGACTGATTTGCCACAGTAAGCACTAAAAGTTTGAGTTCACTTATTACTTATTACTATTTAACCAATCACCTGGTTGATGTCTGGTTGAATCGCAACATTTTTTCCTTATTTTTATTATTATACCTATGATTCCATTGACATCCAGTTGAATTTTAACATCATTCACTGATTACAAGAGTGGATGGGTGTTGCATGGACAGATCAGCTGTTACCCTCTTTAGTGCTACAATGAGCATTAACTCATGACAGTCATGACCAAGCGTCTCATCAAATAGTACAAAGTGGAGTCTCGGCTGCTGAAATAAATACCCTCTTAACTTAACCTGCTGCTCCCAGGTTAGAGCTACTTCCCAAATAATACATTCATCCAATTGGGATATGTTTTAGAATTAATTCTCTTCCATATGCATTTCTATTTGTTAGTTAATCGGAAACACTTAATTGAGGTTACTACTCATTTGATATACACTTGAGCGAAACATTAACTAAAATTCATTGAACACATGTAGCATATACAACATCCTTTAAAGTATTGAACACAGGTAGCATATACTACATCCATTAAAGTATTGAACACATGTAGCAAATACTACATCCATTAAAGTATTGAACACAGGTGGCATATACTACATCCATTAAAGTATTGAACACAGGTGGCATATACTACATCCATTAAAGTATTGAACATAGGTGGCATATACTACATCCATTAAAGTATTGAACACAGGTGGCATATACTACATCCATTGAAGTATTGAACACAGGTAGCATATACAACATCCTTTAAAGTATTGAACACAGGTAGCATATACTACATCCCTTAAATTATTGAACACAGGTGGCATATACTACATCCATTAAAGTATTGAACACAGGTGGCATATACTACATCCATTGAAGTATTGAACACAGGTGGCATATACTACATCCATTGAAGTATTGAACACAGGTAGCATATACTACCTCAATTAAAGTATTGACCACAGGCAACATATCCAATATCCAATAAAGTATCGCACACAGGTAGCTTATACTGCATTCATTAAAGAATTGAAACCAGGGAGAATATACTGCATCCATTAAAGTACTGAACACATTTAGCATATACTACAACCAATAATGTATTGAACACAGGTAGCATATACTACATCCATCAATTAAAGTATTACAAGTTTACAAGTGTAGGAAAACAACAGCAGGCCTTTTGGCCCAAGCTAGGTTGCCTTTTGAAAGCAAGATGGTTAGTTCTGAAGTAGAACGTCTAAGAGAGCTCAATCAGCAATTTCTGAGAACGATAGGGAACGATTTAGCTATTAACCGGCGATTTATGTAGAACCGCGACTTGAAAAGTTTCGATTGTATTTCTCTTTAAGACCTCCTCTGTAAGCTTGTTCCATTCTTCGACAACTCTACACGTGAAGCAATTGCGCGTGATGTCGAGTGAGGAACGTTTCCAAACAATTTTGTAGTCATTGTTCCTAGTCATTCAGTTTGTATCTAGAGTGAATAGGCTCGCTCGGTCGACGTTTTTTTTACCATTCATAATGTTCCACACTTCGATCTTGTTGCCTCTGACTAGACGTTTCTCTAGCGAATTAAGATTGATTTCACGTAGCCTGTCTTTGTACGATATACGGGGACCAAAATTGTACGGAATACTCGAGATGCGGTCTAACGAATGCGTTCTATAACTTGATCATACTATGTGATTTTTTGTACGAGATAAGCGGAGTATCATACCTAATATTTTTTTTGCCTTCTTGGCAGCATCGTTGCATTGTTTGCTCGTTTTTAAATCGTTACTAATGATGACACCTAAATCTCTCTCATTGGCGACATGAATGAGTTTCTTTACGGACATTGAATATTCGAGCTTGAAGTTATTAGGGCCTACGCGCAAAACTTTACATATGTCCACATTTCATTTCATTTGCCACTTTTCTGACCAATCAACAATTGTGTTCAAGTCTAGTTGGATTTGCTGACACTCTAGTTCAGTTTGCATTTTTCCTCCTATCTTATTATCGTCTGCAAACTTGCTAATGTTTGAGAATATGTTCTATCGAGATCGTTTATGATTATTATATAAAGAACTGGCTCTAACACGGATCCTTGAGGCACGCCGCTTGTACCATTATTCAGAGAGAGGAAGCTCCGTTAAGTAGAACTCGCTGCCGTCTGTCCGTAAGTCAGCATTTTATCCAGTTTAAAGCTCGCCTCGAATACCGATGCTGTTCAATTTACTAACTAGGCGCTTGTGTGGGGCTTTATCAGAGGCATTTTGAAAGTCAAGGTAAATGATTTCAAGTGAAGATTTTTGTGTCGTGGATTTCAATTATATTTTACGGAAAAAACAGTAGCAGGCTCGTAGGACAGGAACGGTTAAGTCTAAAGTCATGCTAAGAGTCACCAATCAATTTATTTGGTTTATACGAATTCTGTAATTTTATCCGTTATCAAACTTTCCAATAATTGGCCAATGACTGAGATGGGACGCATTTTGTCCCCTTATTTTTAAATTGGGGTAACATCGGCCACTTTCCATTTAGAGGGACAGGTGCTATTTGTGAGAGATTGAGTGAAAATGTTTGATAGATATTCGGCGATTTCGTTTTTAGTCTCTTCTAGAATTCTGGGATGAATTTTGTCTGGACCAGAAGATTTTATGACTTTCATTATATCGATATATTTAATTACTTCGGCGGGGGAAATGTTCACTGGGCTGAGGGCTTCAAGTTGTTTTTTCGCTATGATATCAGGATTAGGAATATTCGGATTCTCCACTCGTAAATACAGAATCAAAGCATTCGTTAAGTAGGACACTCATTTTGGTGTCGTCCGTTTCTAGCTCACCAACATCGTTATCGAGAGGATCCATTACAGATCTTGATATTTTTTTTGCTCGAAATATAATAAAAAAATTGTTTCGGATTAGTTTTGACATTAGCGGCCATTTCATTTTCATAATCTTTCTTCTTCTGTATCAAGACCCTCTTTAGATCTCTTCTGCTGATGTTGTATTCATGTTTTGCTACGTCATCATAAAGATGTCTCTGTTTTATTTAGTGCTTTGCGTTTTTTCGTGCCTGAAGGCGCTGCAATTTGTATATCCAGTGCTTCGGCTGATTGACTGCCGTTGGCCTGATTTCACGTCGGATATGCTCAAATTCAATATTTGTAAGTGCAGTCAAGAAATTGTTGAGCGATTGATGGACATCTTGGCCGAGGGTTATGTTTGCTGACGCCTTTGACTTTCTTGTGCATCAAAGTTAGCTTATCTAAAGTTAGGGACTTTTTCGCAGTTTGTTGACGTTTTCAACTTGAGCTCTAACAAAAAAAAATGATACAGTTGGGGCCGCTAGTTCCGAGTGGTTCGCCCTCTTCGACGTTCGTGGCATGAAAGTCGCTTGCGCTGAATAGGAGATCGAGAATATTGCTACATCTTGTAGGTGTCCTAACCATTTGGGTCATGAACTTATCGTCTGCTAAATCAATCAGACGTTGGCCGGTGGCAGTGCAATTGTCTGTTTCCCAATCAATGTCAGGGATATGGAGGTCTCCAAGCACAATACTATGTTGTGTTGTTACGGCATCGACAGGGTGTTGGAAAGATCGATATCATCTGCCACCTTGCTTTTTGGGGAACGATAGACGAGAGTAATTTGTCATTTTATATAATTACCGACTACTTGGATTGATACTAGGTCGTGCCTGTTGTTTGGAATAGTGACTTCTAATATTTGCAGTGTTTTTCACGAGAAACAGTACTCCTCAGCCCTCTCGGCCTTGACTATCTTTGTGAAATAGTGAGTAACCGGGAAGAGTAAATTTGCCTAAATAATGCCTGGTGCTCAATTTCATCCATGATTCCGTGATTGCCATTATGTCAATACTTTTATCATTGCAAGGATGCCTAATTATTAGATTTTGATTCGGACATTTCTAGCGTTCACGTAGTAGCATTTGAGAGTACCGTTAGTCACATTACCTTGCGTTTCTTGACAAATACTGTTTCTACCTTGAGGCTCTGTGTCGGGGCCAAGACTTTCGTTTTCGTTTACACGGGTTGTACTAGCGGAGCTGCCACTACTGCCTCTAACTCGAGCTGGATTGATGACAGGAACTTTTTGTTCGGACCTGCGGACGCGTTTTGATTTTTTTTTTTTTTTTTTTTTCTAGTGTTGAAACGGGCGGAGGCAGTTGGATCATTTTGTCGGGCACTGCTGGCTGAGTTGTTGGTATGATATCGATTACGTTTTTGACTCATTTTCTGTGACAAGACCAGTACCGATGTTTTTAAGAATGTTTTCGATGGTAATTTTCTGGGCTTCACAGAAAGTTGTTAGCCGATTGTTAGGTAAATCCATTTGCTTAATTTATATCTACTTTGGTTCGGATGGGGCAGGATGCCAGTGACATGGATTTTCGCGTGTGATCGATTGATGTCGTTTAGCATGGCTTCATACCTTTTCCAAGTCGATTACTTCTTCGTCACGTATTGAATACAGGTAGCATATACTACACCCTTAAAGTATTGAACGCAGGTAGCATATACTACATCTATTGAAGTATTGAACACAGGTAGCATATACTACACCCATTAAAGAATTGAAAACATGTAGCATATACCACATCCTTTACAGTATTGAACACAGGTAGCATATACTATATTTATTACAGTATTGAACACAGATAGCGTATACTACATAGTATAAAGTATTGGACACAGGTAGCATATACCACGTCCATTAAAGTATTGAACACATGTAACATATACTGCATCCATTAAAGTATTGAACACAGGTAGCATATACCACGTCCATTAAAGTATTGAACACAGGTAGCATATACAACATCCGATAAAGTATTGCACACTGGTAGCATATACAACATCCATTAAAGTATTGACCATCGGAAGCATATACTACATCCACTAAAGTATGAACACAGGTTTTTGATTTGATTTGAGCCTCATTCCTACCGGAGCCTCAACGTGAGTCATAATAGGATCCCCCGTAGGGTTCGACTGTCATTGATTCAGGTAAGTTCGCGCGGCCTCGCGTGCGAAAACATTAGTCTTGTCAAGATGAAACCAAGCACATATTTCAATTACGGAGTATTCGCGTACTAGCACGTACAAGAGAGTAAAGAGTTAACGCGTATCTTCGTAAATGTATTATTATCTCTGTGCGTAATGGGTGGAGAGACCGCCTCACTAGCACAGGTGTTGAGGGTTTAGACAGCTTCGTATAGTCCGGTGTCTTTCCAAAAGCGATAAGCTTTTTACAGTAGGTTGGGTCCGTCAGTGAGTATGTTTTGTAGGATGCACGGAGGATTTAAGAATGCCCGTCGTGCTGCCGCGAGTGCGTTGCAATCCATCAGTAAGTGTTTCACGCTGATAGCCACTTGGTGACAACAGGGGCGAGGTGGCGCGTTTGGTCCTGTGTCGACATCTATCAGGTGATTGTGAGTTATTCACGTGTATCCCGTGCACAGGCGGTTGATGAACACTTGGTCTTTTCTGTTGATGAACTTTGTTTCCCATTCTCCGACTGAGGGTTTGACTGAAAGCATTTTTTGTCCACTCTGTTGCTACATTTTATCCCATCGGCATATTATATGGGAGTTGATGATAGGGAACCAGTCCCGGAAAATGTATTGCGAAAAATTGTTTTCGGTGAGTAGATGCCAGTTTAGCAAGCGAGTCCGCAAGTTCGTTTCCTTTTATCCCCGCGTGTCCGGGTATCCAGCAGAATTCAACTGACTGACCCGTCTCGGACATGACAAAGAGACCATGCTACATTTTGCGCAGAACGGGATGTTCGTAGTGCAGTTTTTTAAGTTGGGTGAGGACACTCAGACTCTCTGAGAATACGACGTATTGGAGAAGCGATCTGTTTTGGCAATAGAGATGGCTAGTTCGAGTGCGTGGAGCTCCACAGAGAACACGGAGGCCTCTTGTGGGAAGATGGCAGAGAGTGGGATGTTCCCGCACGCAGCGGCGGCTCCCACTCCGTCTACGGTTTTGGAGCCGGCAGAGTATGTATGGCGGTGCTCTTAATATTCTTCCTCAAGTAGTCATTGGAATTCCTTCCGGTACGCGTTGGTTGGAGTAGTTGCTTTAGGGTACACGTGCATGACTAGGTTGACCGATGGTGGGTTGATCATCCATGTTGGTGTCTTAATTTGAAGAATTCGGTAGGAGAATGAAGTCTTATTAGCATTATGATTGATGTTCAGCGAGGTGAACAGGTTGTCCTCACGTAGGGAAAACGGCGGGTATATATTATTTTTAACCGCGAAATGGCGCTTATCGGTTATGTTGGTGATGTGGCTGATTGCCGGGTTGTTGATTAGACGCCGAGTCTTAAAATAGTATTGTAGCAAAAGTTTATCTCGCCGGAGCGGAAGTGGATGTTTGTTAGCGAGCTAAATAAGGGATTCGATTGGGGTGGAGCAGAACGCACCGGTTGTGATACGCAAAGCATTGTTGACGATAGTCGAGAGAGGGTCGAGAGTAGTTTTGGCTGCTCAACCGTAGACAACGGCTCCGTAGTCCATGCGCAATCTTATTATTGCTCTGAACAATGTCATTCCGGTGTCCATGTCGGCACCGAACTTCATGGATGTTACCGATTGGATAAGTGCCGTCGACCTTTTGCAGCGAGTCGCCCGGGCTGCGGGTCGCCACGTGAGTTTAGGGTCCCACACAAGACCCAGGAATTTTATCGTTTCTTCGTATATTAGAGGAGTGTGTTGTACAGCGTTAAGGCTGGTTTCATGTGTAAACCGGGCGCAAGGTTTGCACAAGTGCATGCTCCTAGTTTTAGAGGGCCCAGTTCACGAATAGGTTTAGGCACTTCTGGAGTTCATGTTGAATTGTTATGAGGCTGGGAGGTTTGTAGCTTATTTGTAAGTCGTCCACGTATAGTGATGAGAGCAGTCTTCCGTCTTGGGAAAGAATGTCGGCCAACTGATCGATTTTGAGGATAAAAAGAGTGACACTGAAGGTGCGGTTTTGTAGAAATTGGTGGATGAAACGTGGTAGGCGACCTCTAAAACCTTTACGGTGGAGATCCTTCATGATCCCTTATTTCCACGTAGTGTCGTATGCTTTTTCAACGTCGAAAAATATAGAAACCACATGTTCCCTTCAGACGCAGGCCTGTCTAATGTCTGATTGTAGTCGTACGAGGTGGTCCGTTGTGGAGTGACGCACACGGCCACCGCACTGGATGCTGTTAACGCCTGCATGCATTTCAAGGTAGTCGACTATGCGTTAGTTTATCATTCTTTCCATGGTCTTATATAGGACGTTAGTTTAAGGCAATGGGACGATAGTTTTGCGGGTCGTCGTGACTTTTTCCTGGTTTAGGTATCGGGATAATTACGGATTCCCGTCATTGATTGGGAAAGAATGAATTTGAATGCAACGTATTGAAGACATCTAGTAGGTGCTGGAGAGCATTGCCAGTAAGGAGTTTGATCATTCTGATGTGCACTCGGTCCGGCCCGGGTTAGGTTCCACGAGTGTGGTCGATAGCATATTGTAGTTCATGGAGGGTGAAAGGTTTTTGTTGTAGAAATCTTCATTTGCGGAAGTGAAGTCGATATGCTCACTTTCTATTAGAATCTTATCCCGTTGGAAAAAAGCCTTATAATTTGTTGATTGCGATATTTGGCGGAAAGTCTGCGCTAGCTTGTCCGCGATGTCCGCGTATGAAGAATAGACTGTGTCTCCGTCCGACAGTATGTGGATAAATCGTTCGGGGTGACCTTGGATACATCTGATTTTACCCCACACTTTGGAAAGAGGGGTGTTTCGATTGGTTGTGTTAACTAATTGGGTCCAACTTTCTTGCTTCTTCTCCACGCTAAATTTGCGGAACACGGCAGTTTCCTTTTTCCAGGCTACTCGGTTCCTGGAAAACGTGCGAGGCGGAAGGCCTCGTACATCCCTTCACGCTAGTCCATTGCTTCTTGTACCTCCTGGCACCAGCAAGGTTTTGGGAAAAAGGTTGAGGCTAATTATTGGGGAATGCATGAGACAGCTGCACTTTGTAATTTCTCGCATAGATGTATGACAAGGTCAAGCTCTGAAATGTCTTCGGTAAAGCATTCCACATCGTCCCTTGCAATATGTGTCGAGTATTTTCTCCCAGCTGGCTTTCCGGTAGTTGAATCGAAGTTCCCGTGCGTCGGGATTGTTTGGTCGGTTGGTAAGGAGCGATATGATCACTGGGTTGTGATCAATGTCATGTGTTGAAGGCAGAATTTCCCAAACGAGCTGGGGAGCTAAAGAGGGGGAACAGATCGGTAAATCGATGGCGGTTCCAATTTCGAGGGTGGTAGCTTTTGAAGTCTCCAAGGAGGAGTACGGATGATGCAGTTGGTTAAGCAGATCGTTCATTAGTGCCTCCGTGAGGTCGTGGTTTCGTGACGAGTAAATAGATACCACTGTAATTGGTCTTGAGAGACATATCTTCACTGCGACAGCTTGGAGTTCTGTTCTCAGAGGGAGGAGAAGATGAGGTATGCTCTGATGGATCATAAGTGCCACTCCGCAGTGTGCAGTCACATTATTGTTACCTTCTCGACGGTGTATGACATATTGAGGGATTGTGAATGTGGCTGTGTCAAGGAGTTTGATCTCCTGAAGCCTACCACCGAAGGTTTATGGGTGGAGATGATCGATAATAATTCATATATCTTTCTTCTAAGTCCCTGGCAATTCCACTGAAGTATTCTGTTGTTGTTCATTTCGGATCTGTTTCACGCCCAGATTTTGATGGTCTGGAGCGGTCGCGTGGTTTGTAGGAAATTTCATGGTGTCCGTGTCTATGAGGCGCAGGTGCCTTAGATCGAGAGCGTTCGCAAGAGCGTCCGCTTGCTGTAGAACATGATCTCCTAGACTCACTGCGTTCTCGGCTGTGAGTGCTCTTGTAGGAGGAGGAGGACGAGGAAGTACGATATTTGTGTTTCCTTCTTGAGCAAGTGCGTTTCTCTTCTATGGAGTTTTTTTTAAACAATATGATGGGCTGAGCAGTAGTTGTTGGGATATTTGAGTCGAGTGCGGTGCATTGTCGATCAGTGGTATCGGGTATCAGTTCTTCTTTGAAGATTGTCAACGCGTCCTCGCGCAGGCGATGGTCGTTCTCATTGGTGAGATGTTCTGGTGTCGGCATGTTAGCTAAGGGTTGAATATCTCACTTTAGTTTCCGCTGGGTGGTGCGGTCGCAAGTAAAACGGTCAGAAGTCGTTCATCGCTCTGACCAAAGCGAGCTGTGATTCGTAAGTTGTTGCTAATCTTTCTGCTTCGTGACGAGAGGGCGTCGCATACCCCGCGGTCGACGTCGGAGGAATCTTCGTCTCTTCGCCTTTGGATTTCCGGGTTATTGGACCTCTCTTCGTGGTCGACCGAGGCAGCATCCATCGCAGTGCTCTCCTGGGCACTAGTGAATTCGTTGCTTGTGACGCCCGTCTCTATTACGAGGGCGGTCGCTGGGCTGGATGTGGTATTGTTAGTACTGGAGAGGGGTGTTCAAGTCACGGTAATAGTTTGTGTTGACGGTACGCGAGTGTCGTCTGGTGGGGTAGACTTAGTTGTAGATTCAACTGCTTTGGTGTAATTTAAATTACGTCAGTTTGGGGCTTCGTCGTAAAAGATTTGGATAGCTTGTTTTCGAGTGCCTCTGCCGTCGTTTTCTATGATTGTCGTTGCTTTTGGTCCATCGGTGTTGGGCAGTTGCGGTCACCTGCCTCATGGAGGCATGAGCAGTGGTTGCAGTTAGGTTGGGGGGCTGTGCAGTCCTTTTGGTCATGCTCGCTGTTGCACCTCTTACAGCGTTGGGATATGTATAGCTGGCAGTATTTGATAACGTGGCCGTATTTCAAGCAATTTTTGCGTATAGCAAACCATGTCGCCAGTGGTTGAGTTTTTGTTTTTCCCTGTTCGCCCGGGATTACTATGAATTCCGGTGTGTCACGTCCTAAGAAAGTGATTTGATATGCGGTGTTGTGGATGTTTTGTGGTTTGGTTCATTTTGGTAGGGAAACTTTGGTACTCCGTAATCCTAAGCTAAACCTGCTGCAGCAGCGCTTAGGTCAGTTTTAGGAGAGTAGTTGGAAGTGTATATAATTCGTCTTGTAACGTTGAAGAACAGATGTATTTCGAGTTACTTTGTGTTTGTCTATTTTATATATCCTGCGCATAGCGTTGCTTTGCTTGATATTTACGACGTGGGCCAGATACTTCTTTCCCTGACGGTTTATGTTTATCGGTTTGCCTCCCAGTTGTTTGGTGAGCGAGTTCATCACGGTGAATGGGTTCATTGAGGGAGCAACTTTGTTCGCACCGCCATCTACAAGCGTTATGAGGAAGTGGGTAGGGAATGATGCTGATTTCTCTCCTGGGTGGGAGGGTCAGCCTGGGGGGAGCGAATTGCGGCCGCAGCCTCTCGTCGCCCTACTTAGTGCTCAGTTTAGTATTGCAAGATCTCCCTCTCAGTCTTGTCCTGGGGGCAGTCTTCGTGTCCCTTAAGGTGGCCGTTTAATTTGCAGTAAAAGCAGTGAGATTCTTTGAATGGGCACGACAAGGGATCGTCCCGTTCATCGTGGTCGTCTTGGGTTACAGTGTGAGCATCTTTGCTTACCGTGACAATCTCTGCTGGTGTGTCCGTATTTCTGGGCTTTATGGCATCGCATCGGACGTCTTTCGAAGGGTGTAACCTTGGTTTAGGCGTCAGATAAAGGTATGCCTATGTAGTTAGGTGGGGTGGGGCAATTGAATTTAAACAGCAGGGCCGTGGTGGTGTTTTATCTTGTTTTGATTTTTGGTGCGATTTTCGCTTCAACTATACATTCCTCGTATTGGACGAGTCCGGCGATGAACTCGTCGGCTTCATCACTCGGGAAACCCTCGATGCAAATCAGGCCTAAACTCATGGAAAAAGTTTCGTGTGGTATGACTTTGCAAGGTTTTTGGCATTTTCTGCTTTTGGAGAGTAAAGTGTCATTCTGAAGTTTTGTGTCTACTTTAATGGTGAAGCTATCGTCACCGCTGGCGGTGATGTTGAGAATTGGACGGCCAGTCATGTAGCCCAGTTCTTCTCGTAGTTTATATGGGCAAATATCCGGTCTGTCATTGACATCGAATGTCATTTCCAAGGGTTCGGAGAATTTAGGCCGTTGTTGAATAGGTTGTGGTCATCAAATCGAGTGTATTGAACCTCTTTTCTTTTTTTGGTGTTCGCGCGTTACGAGTTTCTGCTGGGAGGAGAGCGATGGTATCGGAGAGGGCAAGGGCGGAAGCAAACGAACAGGTGACGGGTTCCCTGGCCTCTATCCTCTTCATCAGCTCATCCAGTCGGGTAAACCTAGTTGCGCAAAGGTTCTCGAGTTTAGTGAGGCGTTCACCAACTTCATTGGAAGGCGTCGAGCAGTCCTCAGTCTCCAGCTCGGGAAGGCATATCATTTGGCTTATCTTGCCTAGGACATTCGGCATTCCGATCTTATTCGCTTCCAGCTTCGAGAAGCGTTCATTTGTGTCGTCGACTGCGACCTGAGTCAGGTCTCCTGTCGATGAGGAACTTATGAGGTGCTTATCGCTCTTTTTCGCAGACAGGTTTGAGTGCGACGTTCTGGAGGGGCCGTCAGCCCCTCTCTAATAGGGCATGGTCTTGCCCATCGTTTGATCCCCGGCTTCTAGCCGGGATTAGCCGGGGTTTTGGGTGAATGAAGGTGGGGCTTTTTTTACATACAACTTGAACTGTATACAAGTATATAAATATACGCTCTGAAAATTAACTTAAATTAACTTAAATATAATTTTATAAATAGACTTAATGCTAAATATTTTTGGT
>SDVV010026053.1:0-12321 GCA_016164225.1 Gammarus roeselii | reverse complement strand
GTATGTATGTATCTAAGCTCTAAATAAAACATCAGAACATCAGCAGGCATGGAGCTGCCATGATTTCAGAGCATCGTTCAAAGATTTATATATAAGTATATTTATTTCATTGCTAATAATTTTCTATTTAATCGATCTACAAATAAGCTCATACATATATGAACAAATCACGTGTGATGTGACACTCTGTCATAATATGGCATGAAATATATATCAAACGAAAAGAAAACCAGTGCGAATATCGTAGATACAAATAAAACAATCGCAGAAAATAACATCGAACAATTGAAGCAATGTCACGTGTAAATTGATCAACAGTGATCGGATCAAGTCGTTAGCAAGGTTGAGAAAATCATCATGAATGTGTCCGGAAATCAACATTCCTGGAAGAGGAAGGATATGTGTGGGGTTCTAACCTTTAATACTGCATGTAAATTAATATGTAACTGTTAGATTTATTATCAATACAAATTATCTTATTCATGTATGTCATTATTACCCCTAAAAACTCAGAGGGCTAGCATTGAAATTGCACATGTGCAACATGACATGCAATTAATTGCAAAACAGAATGCCAAGCATTGAAATCCGATAAAAAAAATACCAAAGGTAGTCTACTGTATATGTAAATATATATGAAAACCTAATATTTATATAGCCTATTAATATATATATAACTTATTAACATATATATCACATACCTTATGAATAATCCGAAGGCTGTCCGTCCGTCCGTCCGAAAGAGTCACCCGTAAGCCGTAACCCAGTCGTAAGCCTCTTTGGCCTGTTATCTGATTCACGAAGAGCTAAGGTCCCCAAAAATACTCCACTTGACCCATAAGCAATTAATAATTACAATGTCCGAGTTACACACAGGTGCTAAGCCGGACAACCCAAGTAATTAGATACATCCTAACCATTATATTGTCCGAGTAAAAATGTCGTTTTAGGCGAATACTATGTGCTCAGGTGTGATGTCATCAATTCGTCGTTGGATCGACATCGAATGTAAGATACTGGTGTGATGTCATCAGTTTGCCATTAGATCAACATCGAATGTAAGATACTGGTGTGATGATATCAATTATCCGTTATTTTGCTTCTGTTTCAACTCTAAAATTGAAATGTAAACACGACGTCCCCTAATCGCTACGGGGAATGGGCCGACGTCCCCATTTATACATTTCACTAATCGGACCCAGGCATCAATAAACGAAGTAGAATTAGATATAAATATGAAAATACTTGTTACAAATCTAGGCCAAAATGAACTTATCCTTGAACACCTTCTGCGTGGCACTAATGAGTAATTTTTATGCGCCTACACTTACTGCGCACGTATTATCTGTTGGTCAATTCGGTTACTAGACCAAGCTGTTAGAGAAAAAAAAAAAGAATTCGCGGGAAACTAAGAAATTTCATCGTTAATAATCCATCTGAAATTTTCACGTGCAATTTGCTTTGTGTTATAATTTTACCCGTTGTGTTGCACGCGCTCGAAAGTACACGGCTTGTTTTTCCCATTTTTTTACGAACCTAATTTATTCGTGTCGTTAAAATCACAAGTTGCCTGTTAATTTAACATAGAAATCATGTTATTTGAACAAAATGGTGTATATTTTGAAAGGCCTTTTTTTAACGTCCACAATTTATTTTTTACCTGTTATTTGAAAATGAATATCGACCAGAGCGGTGAAAATTCAAATAGTTCCATGTTTATTGTACACTGTTAGTGTAGTTGTTGACTTTAATCGATGCGTTTAACCGTGATAATACCTTTCATATAATGACAATCCCTGCGGTAATGATAATGGTGGTCCCAAGTATAGGATTTCACACTAATTTACGTAGTGCTAAAACAAATGGGGGTTCTCTTTGGCGTTGTCCGCTGTTTTCCTCTTCCTTGCCCTGGGATGATCGGGCCAGCCTAGAAGATGTCTTATACGTCCGGTGATGCAGTTCTCCCGCCTCGTACTTTTTATCCCTCAATCGTTGCGCATTTAGTTGATTCGTTCAATTTTAGGCCCTTGCGACTTTAAAATTCCGCCAGGGAGTCCTGATCCTGTGGTCGGGATCAATTGTCCTCGTTAGTGCGCACCGATTACAGCCCTCGCAAACTCTTTCTCGGCATCATGCGGCATCCGCCGTATGTTCTCGGCATTTGGTCAAATTAGGCGCGCTTACATGATCTGCTCCCGTAACGTTAGGGCTGCAAACAGCTACCAGAAGGGCAGGATGGGACACTTCACAAGGGTAAATTTCACTTGCTGTGGTCGGCACCTCCAAGTTTGGTTCCGACCAAGCGCTCCTCAGTTGACATAACTGCGTCCAGTGTCTTGTTCCCTCAGACTGGTTCACGAACATTCTGAACCATGACATGTCGACGATCAACTCCGTTTGTTTTTTGTCTTTAGCTGGTGAAGTTAAGCTTACCCAATCAACATAGAGGAGATTAAAATCGCTGAAGATAATAGTCTCGTTATTTTTCGAGACTGGTTATTCCAGTTCGTCTTAGCGCTGGGCATCGTGTTCCACAAGCGTGTAGCTATTGCGGTATCCAGTACCAGCTGCTAAGTCGCTTGGACCACTTGAATTTCTGCATACAGGATTTCGCAAAAAATCTGCCGTGCACCGTTCTAAAGAATGGGTGCATCGTCACCTATGTACAGCACTGACCTACCCCACCTTGCACTAGTGGAAGGTTTGTCCACGCTGAACATATTGTAGCCTGGTAGCATTATCTCCGCTACCAGGTTCCTACTCTGGAGATCGAACCATATTTCGTTGATGCCTGTTTCATTAAACAAATACATGGTCACTAGTCCCGGCAGCTTGTCCAACTGAGAGGCATAGGACTGCGCGTTACAGAAAACAAGCTCCAGACGGTACTGGTCTCGGTCTCCGACTTCTCCACTGGGAGGGTCTCCACTTGTAGGCCGAAGTTCCTAATCACGACCCCCCCCCCACCTTACTTGAACGCTTGTCCGACTCTTGCAATGCATTGCAATACTGATTTGTCATCTCTCCTGTCAGGGAATTAGCAGCGTGCACGGAGCCCTCTAGGTAGGGTTCTCTGTGGCTGAAACACAGCTGTATAAAGCACCCTGGTCCCCATGCCTCTAGGCATAATATTTCTTAGCGCTTGGTATAATCACAGTAGACACAAAAAGCAAATGAAATCGTGACGGATGGACTGGCGGAGGGAAATCTCATAAGGTATTATGTTGATTATAAACAAATTATATTTGTCGTGAATGCAGTAAAAAAGGATTAAATAGGTGCATTTGCGATTACGTCACACATCCTGGAACTGCTGCTGATTGGGGTAAAATTTAGCTTTGCAGTCGTGAAGCAGAAAAAAAATGAATGTGGGACCGAGCGCACACCAGCTGCCCCCATCTAAAAATATGGTGGTTATTAAACTCACCCGTACCACATTTTTAAGTAAGAGCCGTCGTTCTGTCCACGTAATATCCTGTAAACATTTTCATTTCTGGGCATAAAACAGATCATTCCTTGTTTGAACTTATTGAATTTGCCTCTGCCACACATAGCAGTAAATGTGATGCGAATAAGATTCGCCACTCGAACATTTATTTTTGCAGTTCCACGAAAGCTCACACGGCCTGGTGTTGTGCATTCAGGTCCAACAAGAAATATTTATTATTTTTTTCAGTCTCGAAATTAAATATGATCCCATGCTAAGTCTCAAAACTATATACGATCCCATGCAAAGTTTGCTTTTATTTCAACAACAAAATTTGGATTTAGTTTTACATTTTTCTATCATGGATTACGATGGGATTCTTTCTATGCTGAGCTCGATGTCCTTCTTACAAATATTCCTGATCAGCTTCTCAGAGTGAACGAAGGTGTTGATAACGTAAGATTGAATGATCTGTATGGCTGTACGAGGCAATGTATATTAATTGCGGGACGGCGTGTTTTTGGCAATAGAAAACCGAGCGAATATAACGTCCTAGGTTGGAATGACGAGCACGAGAACTGAATTATGAGGAAAGCAAAATCACGGTTTCGTAGAGAACTCGCGTTTGTGCGAGAGAACGAGCAACAGTTGCGTGCGCAGGCTCTTCTAGCAAAATTGCGAGGAGATAAATGTCAAGATTTCTGGAAAGAAATTCGGTCACTTAATCCTAAAAAGGAAACACTTCCACTCGCGGTGGCGGGCGTAACTGGGGAAGCAAACATTGCAAGGGTCTGGGGGGAGCATTTCCAGCACATTGCTAATTCTGTTGACACGGAAGAGAATAGAGGCTGGGTGCAAAACGCCCTCGATAATGTTCCTGTTGTTAACGAAATGGTTTCTGGGGCAGAGCTTAGGAGCATTGTCAAAGTCCTCATAAAATATCAAAGCTGTTGGAAACGACGACATACCGAGTGAAGTGTTCAAGAATGCTTCCCACAGACTGACTGCAGTTCTTGCTCTCTTCCTTTCTGGCCGCATTCATGTTAAGGAGCTACCAAGAGAGGTAATGCATTTAACTGTGATTCCTCTTCTAAAATGTAAAACGAAGGACCATTCTGATATAAATAATTATCACCCCATTGCTATTGCCACCTCAATTTCCAAGGTTCTTGAGCAGGTTATTCATGCAAGATTGCAAACATTTCTGTCTACTGCAAACAGTCAGTTTGGATTCAAAGAAGTCCATGGAACTAAAATGGCGATATTCGCATTGAAACAAACTGTTGAGTATTACAGATGTAGAGACTTCCCTGTTTTTCTGTGTTTTTTAGACGCGAAGGAAGGTTTTGATAGAGTAAAACATTGGACTTTGTTCAGAAAGTTAATTGAGAGATGAGCCTCTCATCATATTGTGCACTTGCTTGTATTTTGGTACAGGGAACAGGAATTCTTAGTGCGATGGGGTAGTTCGAAATCGGCCACTTATCATTGTAAAACGGAATTAGGCAGGGAGGTCAGCTATCGCCACTGTTGTATAACGTGTACACTGATGAGTTAAATTACCTTCTAAGTAGAGAAAACCATGGGTGTCATGTCGTCAACTGCTGTGTTAACGATCTTAGTTATGCAGATGATATGGTATTGTTAGCACCAACTCTCTCAGCATTGCACAAGCTTCTTGATATCTGTAATGATTTTGCTGTACCTCATGATATTGTATATAACACTGCAAAAACTTTGTATGCTAGTTAGACCGAAGGGTCCTAGTTACTACTTATCGATTTCAATATATAGGGCACATCATCGCAGCAGATTGCGATGACAAGAATGTTGCAAAGCAAACAAGGCGGCAAAATGCAGTTGCTAACATGCTGATACGAAAATTCTTGTTTACACCAAGAAAAGCTAAAATCCAGCTCTTCAAATCATATTGTTACCCGATTTATTGTAATGCACTGTGGAGAAAATACTTTCACTATAGCGTGTGGAAATTGACAGTGAGTTATAATGACCTCTGGGTACACCGACTTGAGACGGTTTCTGAACAGCTGATCAGACTGAAACAAGAATCAGACTGAAACAGGAATCAGACTGAAACAGTAGTTGATTTACACGCCAAGGATACTGATGATGAACCTGCAAACAACGGGCCATAAGTTTGCCATTAGATGAAAACCTGAACATCCCCAGACCCCCAGCGCGGCCCACCCCATCTCAAGTCTAGGCTGGGAACGCACCAGTGAGCCACGCTTACAAAATCCTCGTTGCAATCTGCTCTGGTGATGCGCTCGCTGCCTCGTCATTGTTAAGGCGATGGAAAGAATTACCAAACACATAGGCAGGATAGAGTTGTATGTCGTAACACATTCTTGCTTGTGTGCGGTAATTTTATAACTTTGTTCTCACTGTAACCCTAAAATAAGATGTCTTCATTGTAATACTACGCCCATGTTTTTTGCTAATAAAGCTTTTATTATTATTATTATTAATAATATATATAAACGACACCTAGCAAATGTATTAATATAATCACACTTCATATCCCTAAAATATTGTATTACATTTTCAGCTTATGTTTTCTGTTATATAATGTAAGTATCGTGAATCGTGAAAGCACTCATCCGATTTGGGTGGTCCTACAGGTAATGCGACTGTCTTGCCCCAGTGGCCGGTGGGTGTACCGCGTGAGCGGCAGCTCGGGGGTGCCTTACATGTGTCTGCCAGGCTCCGCCTACTGCCAGTGCCCCGCCTACAAGTACTCCGTCATACTTAGGAAGGACTCGGTGCTCTGCAAGCATGTCTTGGCCGCCCGACTGGCCACCGAGATGGGTTTGGTTACGGAGAAATTGGTATCTGATCAGGAAATGATCGACATCATTGCAGGGATGGATTGAAGATGGATTACCGTATTGTGGATTTTCAAATTTGTACCAGAATAATGGATGAAAAATCGTTTATTGGAAACCTGGCCTTGAAGTTTGCACATATTTCTTTGTAGGACCTTATCTATTCAATGCAGACCTCGATTGATTGAATAAATCAAGAAGAACGGTAAAATTGATCATACTGCTTGTGAATCTATCAGCGCCATTTTATGTTTCAATGTCTAAAGAGGTACAAACATGCTCAACACAAGTAGTAGTGATATCCACTTATTGGTGCCGTAATCCGAATATATGAACCAATGTGATGCAACCAGTATCCGACGAGATAATTCAGGTAGATAATATTTTAACTTTCCGGCACACGTTATGTGTAGCCTCGTACTTATCTTCCTTTCATCTATCGTCAATTATCTCTGTATATTCAGAACAGGCTCACTCTTCACATATTCATTTTTTCGTCGCAGTAAAGCCAATTTCATTTTTCAGGGTTCCATAACTTTTTCTTGCTAAAACGGTTGGGTATGTTTCCACCTGATCATTTTCATCCTAATTGACTGATGTTAGTCATGGTGTGATAAAACTGCTTTGTTGGACCTGTAGCAAGATTTCTCAGTCCCCCATTAATGTAATGCTGGATGAGGTCTGTATTACTTTACCTGTTGATTTTCATGTTATTGCTGTTATATTACCGTTCGTAAACTATGACGAGGCCCTTGTATGGATATTATCTTTTCTACTCCTCGGTTATCGGCAAATGGGGGTAACTTTCATTCTGTTCTCCCCATTGTCAAGAGTTAGAAGCAAAAAACTACAATAGGATAACAATCGGTCCTAGGATTGCACCAACTATGAACATCAACATCGAAATACTTCCCAATGACGACGATGAAAACTGTGTTCCAGCGTCCAATACGTCACACGAGGCTACGATCTCGAATCTTCTGTTGGAGCATGCCATACTTCCCTGGTCAAATGCACTGTGAAGTCAAGGCTCATCACTTCAATGATGGTTCTACCTTTATGTGAATAAAGATCGTGAATTGCCAGTAGATGGGACGAGCAAAAACTCCCACTCGTAAACCTGTGCTGCCGTTGCCTCTCATTCACGAGGTAACTTTTACAGTTTCCATGTAAGATAATGTGTGTTTTCAAATAAACTTTCTTATCAGTTGTATGATATAAGCGTTATAGTTCTTCAGAAAGAAACTTAGACCTTATTGAAGATGTGTTTTGTTAGGGGATTCAGATCCGCTTCGTTTTCATTTATTAAATTCAGTTGCTGGCTATCGTGATAATTTCAATACGGTTGAGCACGTCATGACCTCATGCCCAGCCATTGCGCCAGGCAGGCTCCATCATAATATCGCGTCGTTGAGTGATCTGCGGGATGGGCCGCAAAGCCACATCACCTCCATCAGTGATGTGAGGTTTAATATAGGTGCCTCTACCGGCCGTGAGATTCCTGATCTAATCCACCGCAGGAGCAGCTGGGTTGACAATTACAACAACCAAAAAAGTAATGCCGGTAGCGATACCATTGTTTAAAAGAGCTACCGCGGGTACTTATAACTTTGCTAATGTATCGTAGATTCTTCTAGGTAAGTCTTCAAAATAATGTGAAGCAAGGTAGAGTTAAAAAAAATCCTCTGTGAGTTCACGCCCAACACCTCACAAAGGTTCGCATTAGAGCTTCGGTAAAGATAGACCCCTTAATCTAAGCTAATCAAATTGATATTTACTTAATTCTATTCATAAAAGCTTATTTTCATAAAAAAAATCATATTAGAAGAAGTGGAGTTTAAATAGAAGAATGTCAATCAGCAATTTGAATATGTCAGTGAAATAAAACAAGATAATTCCCAAATTAAAAGACGCCACTATCAAAGTGAAGAAGTACCTCAGTCTTGATTGGGGTGGATGGATGATTATTCATTTTATAGATCATTAACATTTTATTTTAGTATGTTATTATTTCATCTTGCTTGGGCTCTATTATTTTTCTCTGCCCTTTTTCACGGTGATCTATTTTGTATTGATTATAAAATTATGTATCTTTAGACGCTCGCAGGGGCCCTAGGTGGACTGTGCGGTGTGTTAGTTAGTCTAGTCCAACCTACGGTGGGAGAATTTGCGCTCTCCCTGGGCGCCTAATAAATGCCCTAGCACAGCTAGGCGTTTTTGATGGCTAAATGGTGAAATAATGTTTGCGTTGATCATAAAGAGCGAAAGTCTTGAACGGCACTGTACGTGGAGGGGACGAGGCGAGTCGAAGCAGGCTGAGGCGAGTGAAGACGAGTCGACTGGTGGGGCGATTAGTCGAGACGAACCGAGGCTGTCTGAGACTAGGTGACCTGGGAGTAAAGGGGGGGGGGGTGTTCGCGGGGCCCAGAGGACCTGAGGGACCCGGGTGTTTCGGGAACCCGGGGGACTCGGAAGACCAGAAGGATTTGGGGGGATCCACTTGAAACCTTGTGGGGCCGTTTGGGACCCCCTTAGGACCCTTAGGGGCCCCCTTGAGAAACTTTGGGACCCGTTTGAGGCCCCTCTGAACCCAGGCACCCCTGGCTCCCCCTCCCCACGCTGTAAAACCCATACACAGAAAAATGTATGTATGTGAAATGCCTGAGTAGAACAGTTGACCATTGTAGTCCACGGATTACTGGCGCAGAAAGCAAGGGTCGCGTCGAGGCTGGTCGAGGTGCGTCGAGATCAGTCGAAGCATGTTGAGGCGAGTCGAGTTGGTCGCGCGACGAGCCGAGACTGTCCGAGGTGATTTGAGACGAGACGAGGGGACCCGGGGAGCTCGGTGGACTTGGGGGGCCTTCCGGGATTTGTCGGGCTCTTTTGGGACTCAAGACACCTGCCACCCCACTCCAAACCCAAAATGCTTGGGGGAAAAAATGAAATAAAATAAATTGTTAGTGCTGAGACCTTCTCTGTGTCTACGTTGAACCTACTCGGTAACTATGCGTTAAACCTTCTCTGTATCCAAGTTGAAGCTACTTTGTATCTATGTTAGACAGAAAAATGTATAAATGTAAAGTGCTTGAGTGGAACTGTTGACCGTTGCAGTCCGCGGATTGCTGGCGAGGGTCGCGTCGAGGCAGGTCGATGTGCGTCGAGATCAGCCGAAGCATGTTGAGGCGAGTCGAGTTGGTCGCGCGACGAGCCGAGACTGTCCGAGGTGATTCGAGACGAGCCGAGATGAGCTAACACGAGGGGACCCGGGGAGCTCGGGGGATTTGCGGGGCCTTCCGGGATTCGTCGGGCTCTTTTGGGACTCGAGACACCTCTTTCACCCCACTCCAACCCCAAAAAGCTTGAGTGAAAAAAAATTGTTAGCGCAGAGACCTGCGTTGAACCTTACTCTGTGCCTACGTCGAACCTACTCGGTAACTATGCGTTGAACCTATTCTGTATCTACGTTGGACCTACTCTGTGTCTGTGTTAAATCTACTCCGTGTCGTACTTATTCTATATCTATGCTGGAGCTACTCGGAGTCTGCGTTGAACCTGTTCGTAATCTACGCTGCACCTACTTCGCCACTCTTCAGTTGCCCTGCGGGGTAGTCTACATTAACTTCGCGTTGGGACTCCGGTGGAAAAGTGATGCAACAACTACTACTACTCAGTCTTGAAATAAACGTCGAATTTAAGCAGGTAATTTTTTTTCCGGTTAGCGTTCAAAATACACAATCAACAGTTTATTCAAGTATATACATAGCTGAATCATTCTACGGTAGTGTAAACATTCAATCGAGATATTCCAATGCACGCTTTTTTCATGTATTAGATTTTGGATAAAAGCTCTTCTACACAAATAAATTGCAAATTTAGTATATTGGTACAGTTTATATTGAAACCTTCTAACCTCAGTTTGAATATGATAAATTGGGCAGGTAAGACTTTAATGTTGAGCTAAATATGGATGGGGTGCAAGGGGCGGCCGCATCCCCGGGGCCTTGCGAGATTGAATTTGTTTCGAAGTCTTGGATTTGTGTTTTTTCCTCGACTCTGAGAATTACGGAGTCCGTGCTTGGGAGAGACATCACTTATGCGCTTTATTCTATTTATTAAAATAGATACAAGTTGAATGATACTTATAATTTGATACGTTAACATGGTATGTAACCGCTCAACATGATTAAAATGGTTAGATTACGGGAAATATATGAATATTAACCATTGCAATTACAAGGAGGCATTCTCCATGTAGAGCAGTGGTATGTATATAGCTATCAATTCCCTGTAAGTTCTATATGTAGATGAATAAATGATCAGGGACATCTGTCGTACTCACCCAAAGTTAAATTCTATGTTGAGTTAACGTTTGGCGCCAGAATAACATGGACTCTACAGAGCTAGGAATATCCATCACTCTAACCTAATCGAATGCAAGGTATACTGCCTATTAAATGTAATGCATACAAGGTTTATGTTGATGGCTACCGTGCACGAGGTTAACCCATGGGATCCATGCAAAGATGTTCCCATGAGGTTTGACGCCACTTCCAGTGACTGTCAATTGTGCACATGAGGCAATAGGCACATGCAGTTGGGGGCAGTATTCATGGCCAATTCCAGTCATGAAACATCATTATGGAACATATTTTCATGTATTTTATGTGATGCCACAATTGTTCGTTTGACCGATCAACTTCAAATTCATATAATGGCATCAACTTACATGTATCATTAACAACTTTATAGACATTGTAATACAATGGATTACATTCAAAATAATTATGATGTCATTCTTCATATTCACTCAACATTGAATCCTAGACTGTTGATGACAGACGCAGAACATTTCTTTGTGTGCACTAGTGTAGTCACTACTTCACAACATGGGTGTTGCATCACTTGTACAAGTGTTGTTCATCTGGGATACACCGTGAACAACGTGTATTGGAGTATCTTGATCCATGTATGTCGCATGATCCACCCTTCCTTGTAGAGTGACTCAGACACGAACATATCTGAATATACTTAAGTTAATATTGATATATTTGTTTTATTTTGAAATTGATCTTCTATTAATTTGTGATGAATTATTTTGATTTCAAATTGCCTGTGTTCAATTTGTTAACACTTTTTGATTTATATTTCTTTTTTTTTTATTGAGGCTGAGCTTTTTAAATTTGTTTTTGTTCATTTTTATGTATTCAAATTTGATTTGGTTCTCGTTTACCTTGAATTTAATATGTATTTTATTTTGATGTGATTTTTTCTATTATGAATGTGATCTGACAGCTGCTAAGAGTACTCGCGAATGGCAGCTGGTTTGATAGGATCTGACGGCTGCTATGAGTACTCGCGAATGGAAGCTGGTTTGATAGGATATGACGGCTGCTAAGAGTACTCATGAATGGAAGCTGGTTTGATAGGATCTGACGGCTGCTAAGAGTACTCGCGAATGGAAGCTGGTTTGATAGGATTTGACGGCTGCTAAGAGTACTCATGAATGGAAGCTGGTTTGATAGGATCTGACGGCTGCTAAGAGTACTCTCGAATGGAAGCTGGTTTGATAGGATCTGACCGCTGCTAAGAGTACTCACGAATGGAAGCTGGTTTAATAGGATCTGACGGCTGCTAAGAGTACTCACGAATGGAAGCTGGTTTTATAGGATCTGACAGCTGCTAAGAGTACTCGCGAATGGAAGCTGGTTTGATAGGATCTGACCGCTGCTAAGAGTACTCACGAATGGAAGCTGGTTTAATAGGATCTGACGGCTGCTAAGAGTACTCACGAATGGAAGCTGGTTTTATAGGATCTGACAGCTGCTAAGAGTACTCGCGAATGGAAGCTGGTTTGATAGGATCTGACCGCTGCTAAGAGTACTCACGAATGGAAGCTGGTTTAATAGGATCTGACGGCTGCTAAGAGTACTCACGAATGGAAGCTGGTTTTATAGGATCTGACAGCTGCTAAGAGTACTCGCGAATGGAAGCTGGTTTGATAGGATCTGACCGCTGCTAAGAGTACTCACGAATGGAAGCTGGTTTAAT
>SDVV010026052.1:0-12321 GCA_016164225.1 Gammarus roeselii | reverse complement strand
GGGGCCCGGCCATTATGACGCGGCGGGGGTAAACCAGTGAAAACTGTCGGGCCCTGCTGCTGACGACGGTTCCTCGGTACATTCGGGACCCAGAGTGTAAGTTGAGGGGCTACCGGCCGGACCCTTTAGCACAAAAGGGCTAAGTTGTGTGAGTGTGAGCGTGTGAGTTGCGCCTTGCCGTCGGCCACCCCCCTTTCTGGGGGATGCGGCCTAGTGTCTGTATCTGTTAAATGGACAAATATCTGGTCTGTCATTGACATCGAATGTAATTTTCAAGTGTTCGAGGAATTTTGGGCCGTTGTTGAATGGGTTGTGGTCATCAATTCGTGTGTATCGTCTCCTCATCGTGTTTTTTGGTGTTCGGGCGTTACAAGTTTTGGCTGGAAATAGAGCGATGTTATCCGAGAGGTCAGAGGCGGAAGCACACGAACAGGTTACCGGTTCCCAGGCCTCTATCTTCTTCATCAGCTCATCCAGTCGGGTATTCATAGTTGCACAAAGGTTCTCGAATTTAGTGAGGCGTTCGCCGACTTCACTGGAGGGCGCCGAGCAGTCCTCAGTCTCTAGCTCGGGAAGGCCCATCGTTTGCATATCTTGCTCAGGGTATTCTGCATTCCGGTTATATTCGCGTCCAGCTTTGAGACGCGTCCAATTGTGTCGTCGATTACGACCTGAGTCAGGTCTTCTGTCGATGAGGAGCTTCTGAGGGGTTAGTCTTTCTTTCATGTAGACTGGTTTGATTGCGACGCTCTGGAGGGGCCGTCAGCTCCTCTCCGATGGGGCATGGTCTTGCCCATTGTTTGATCCCCTCTCCGAGGGGGCGTTGAGGGAGGAATTTGACAACGTGAAAGGGCAGAACCTGCAAGATGTGGAGGAAGAATGGGAGACGTTCAGAGATGCCTTGTTGAGATGCTTGAGAAATGTGGGTGGTGTGCAACGTGTGGGCGGGTGCAGACGGAAGGGCTGCGAGTGGTGGAACGAGGAAGTCAAACTGGCGGTGGCGCAGAAGAGAAGAGCTTTTGAAGAGTGGTTGCAAGCGAAGTCGGTGGTGGCCTATGACAACTATAAGGAGAAGAGGAAGGAGGTAAATCGAGTGGTGAGGAGAGTCAAAAGGGACGCTGATGCCAGGTGGGGCAGACAGTTATGCCAGAATTTTGAGGAGAACAAAAAGATCTTCTGGAAAGAGGTTAAGAGGGTGAGAAAGGGAAAGAGCGGAAAGAGGGAGACGGTGAAAGATGAAAACGGCTAGTTGTTGACGTAGAGTGTTGGTGTAGGGAAAAGTATTTTGATGATTTGTTAAATGTAGAGGATGACATTGTTGCTGTGGGTGGTTGTGCGCGGATGCCGGTTTTTTGAGAGACTTGCTGCGGACATTACTAGAAAAAATGGTGCAGGAGGCGGTGGAGGTGATGAAAGCAGGGAAAGCCCCTGGTTTGGATGGCGTTGCGACTGAGCGCCTGAAAAATGGTGGAATAACGATTGTCGAATGGTTGGTGAGGCTACTGAACATTTGATTTGTGACGGGCGTGGTACAGATTGATTGGCGCAGTGCCTGCATTGTCCCGCTGTATAAGAGCAGAGGAGATAAAAAATGAATGCTGCAACTCAAAAGGTATCAGTTTGTTGTGTGTGGTTTGGTAAGTTGTATGGGAGAGTGCCTATTAAAAATATTAGAGAATGTACGGATTGCGCAATTGGAGAGGAACAGTGTGGCTTTAGGAGTGGTAGAGGGTGTGCCGATCAGATTTTTGCAGTGAAACAGTCTGTGAAAAGTATCTTGCAAAGGAAAAGTATGTGTTCTAGGCCTTCATGGATTTGGAAAAGGCATGCGACAGATTGACAGGAAGGTGCTGTGGAGGGTGTTGCGTTTGTATGGCGTGGGCGGAAATCTGTTGATGGCGGTGCTGAGTTTCTATGTCGGCAGCCGAGCCTGTGTCAGAGAGGGAAGTGAGTTGAGTGATTGGTTTACAGTGAAAGTGGGTCAGAGACAAGCCTGCGTGACGTCTCCCTGGCTGTTCAATCTCTACATGGATGGAGTGGTCAGGGCGGTGAACGCGAGTGTGCTGGGTCGTGGCTTGGAGCTGTTGGAAGCCAGTGGGCGGAGTTGGCAGTAAGCCAGTTGCTGTTTGCGGATGATACAGCGCTGGAGGCGGATTCAGAGGAGAAGCTATGTGGGCTAGTGTCAGAGTTTGGTTGAGTGTGTGAGAGGAGGAAGCGTCGATTAAACGTGGGTAACAGTAAAGTACTGAGATGCTCGAGGACTGTCAATGCGAGCAGAATTAGTGTCCTCTTAAATGGAAAATTGTTGAAAGAAGTTCAGTGTTTTAAGTATTTGGGCTCCCATGTGGAGAAGACTGAGCTGGTGAAACTGAGGTAAAGTCGCGAGTGAAGAAGGGATGTAAGGTGTTGGGTGCACTAAAGAGCGTAATGAGCTGTGGGACGTTGGGGATGGAAGCAAAGAGAGGGCTGCATGAGGGTGTTGTTATCCCAACTGTGTTTTACGGAGCTGAGGCTTGGTGGGTGAGAGCAGAGGAGAGAAGAAGGTTGAATGTTTTCGAGATGAAATGTTTCAGGAGCATGGCTGGACTGTCGCTGAGAAACAGGTTCACTAACAACGTGGTTCGAATCAGAAAAAGGATGGTGAAGAAGTTAGAGGACAGAGTTGATTCGCGTGTCCTGAGATGGTTCGGGCACATGGTGAGGATGGATGAAGGGAGACTGGTGGAAAGGGTGTGGAACGCAGAGACGAGTGGACGTAGGCCTAGAGTAAGACCGAAGTTGAGGTGGATGGATGGTGTGAAGCAAGCGTTAGGAAGGAGAGACGCGAGTGTGGAGGTAGCGTGCACTGGATAGGTGTGAATGGAGAATGATTTTGGACGGATGAGTTTTGACGCTGCCCTGATGTGCGTCCCCGCCCTAGTCACATCGCTACATCGCTGAGAGACGGGATGGTCGTGGGTGGAGGATGGGGGAGGGGTCATCATGACGCGGCAGGGGTTAACTAGTCACACTGTCGGGCCCTGCTGCCAACACTGCCCTCGAACTGCACTAATGACCCGGAGGGTGTGTTGCGGGGTTCCCGGCCGGACCTTTTTGCGTAAAAGTGCTAAGGTGTGCGAGAGTGAGTGAATGAGAGAGTGAGGTGCACCTTGCCGTCGGCCAGCCCCCTTGATGGGGGATTTCGGCTTAGCGTCTGTAATGAGCCGCCGAACGAGCCAGCCTTCGCCCGCGCATAGGCCCGACCTCCGCCCGTTCGACTACTGGTTTTGAGGAGAGCTGGAACACATTGTTCAGGAATGCAAGCCAACGATACTTTCATACTTGAAGAAACTGCTAAGTAAAGTCGCGACAGGAATGAACAAGGAAAACTTTCGACGTGCAGTTGCAAGCTTCATCAGGAGGGTAAAGATCTTAGCTTGGAAAAATGTGAACCAATTCGAAGCAGAATTTTTTTTTTGTTATCTGATGCAATAAAACATGGGAAGTATTTTTTCCCATCTGTTCCATTGTTTCAAAGTTTGAAAGTCATGTTGTCGATGTTATAGAGAGTTCAAATTTAAGAAAACTCCATAAACACCCTGTGTAATAAGGACGGCTACACGAAGCAAGAATAAACCAGCCATATGAGGCTAGATTAGATTACGCATGCCGCACGAAAGTGGGATAAAGCAGTCACACTTGGCTAATAACGAACTGCCGCACGAAGCTCCAGCTAGATTAATCCAGTTAGAAACTGAACTACGCGGTCATCTTCAACTAGATAATAGTAAAGGTGAGGGAACTGAATGTGACGAGCAGAGAGTTCCAGCAGGCGTTGAAGTAAGAATAAGACATTGTGAGAAGGCAGGCCTGGAGAATGTTGAGGAAGAATGCGGGACATTCAGAAATGGGCGAAAAATTAGTCTGGTGTGCGCAGTGTTGGCAAGTGGGGAATATGTGGTTAAAATCGATGTGGTGCATCGGAGAAAGTGAAGAGTAGTGAAGAAGGACGCTGATGCTAGTTTGGGTACGCGAGACGATTAATACATTTTGGAAAGTTGTGATTTATTAGAGACAAATTGTCACCGAAGCCACAACGCGAGTCATCGCTAGCTCCCCCGTCGGGTGGAAAGAGGTGGAAGATAGTGTGGAGAGCAGAGGTAGAGACGGAAGTGAAAGATGTAAACGGCCGGTTGTCGTTGGAGTGTTGTGATACAAGGAAGAAGTTATACGAGTATTCAAGAAATTGGTAAATGCTGAGGATGTCGATGACACCGAAATTATTGTAGTGGGTGGTGGTGCACGACTGCCGGCTTTCGGAGCAAGAATTGGTTCAGGGCATTACCAAGGAAGATATGTAGGCGGTAAACGAGATAGAAACAAAAAAAGACCCGCTGCGGATGACGTAGCGATTGAGTGCTTAAAGAGAGGTGGAGTAAAGTTAGTCGAATTGTTGTTGAGGCTGCTAAATCTGTTTTTTGTCAAGCGTTGTGTCGATTAGATGGCGCAGTACTTGCATTGCATAAAAACAACGGATATACAGATTAATGCAGTAACTCAGAGGTCTTAGCTTGTTGTGTGGGGTGTCCCGATGTACTAGAGTGCTAAACAAGATTAGAGACGGAGCGGATGGGTGTGATTGGCAAGGAATAAGTCAGTGAGAAAAACCTTGTAAACGAAAATTATATTTTTTGTGCCTTCACGAAAAAACCTAGGAAAGGGTCGACGGGGAGGCGTTTAGGAGGGTGTTAAGTTTGTATGTAGAGGGCGGAAATTTGTTAATAGCAGTCAAGAGATACTGTTAGCAGCAAATAATTTGTCAGATTTTGATTCGTACTTTATTTCCACCGGAGCCTGAACGCGAGTCATTGCACACTCCCCCGAATGTATGTCGGAGTAGGGTGCGAGGTGACTTAGTCCCAGTGAAAGTGGGATAGAGACAATGTTACGTTATAACGACATGGATGTTCAACTTCTACTTAGACATAGTGGTCCGAGAGGAGAACGCGAGAGTATAAGATCCAGGTTTAGAGTTGTTAGGACCAAATGCGCGGAGTGGACAGTTGAGTCAATTGCTGTTGGCGGATGATACGGAATTCGTGGCAGATTCGGAGGACAAGTAGTGTACGCTAGTGTCGGGGTTGGTAGAGTGGGTGAGAGGAGGAAGCTGCGACTTGACGTGGATAAAAGTAAAATAATGAAATATTTGAAGAAAGACGATGCAAGAGGAATCTGTATCTGCCTAAAAGGAGTGCTACTTAATGAAGTTCTGTGCTTTAAGTATATGACCTCTTATGTTGAGAAGAATGGTCTAGTGGAAACTGAGGGGGAATCCAGAGTGTCGGAAGGCTGTGAAGTGTTGGGTACACTCAAGAGTGTTACGAGCTGCAGGACGTTGGGTATGGAAGCGAAGCGAGGGTTGTATGAGGAGGTAATAGTGCGAACTGCTCTCTACGGAGTAGAGATGTGCGGGGCGAACGCAGAAGAGAACATAAGGTTGAACGCTCTCGCGGTGAAATGTTTGAGGTATGGCCGGAGTAACGCTGAGAATTAGATTGGCGTGATAGAGGTTTTATACTGCGTGGAATCAGTGTCCTTTACGCGGCAAATGTCAAAGCAATGCATGGGTGCCACGCGAGGTACAGCAATTCTGAAAGTGCTGAGGCCAAATGGTCTCAGACCTCTCCGGGTGGCACTAGGGCGTGTTTTCCCTGAACCTGCCCTGTTTCAGAGCCCCAATGATTCGCAGTCGTCCTAAAGGTAGCGATAGCCATTGCATAGAACACCTGCCAGACACTCCTCCACCCTCCCCTCTCAACACCCGCACATCATGCATGCGGATGGTTCATGTGATAGCCAATAGTGCGTACTGATTCAAGTTCCTATACCTGTGTTAACATTGCTGTTCTCAATAGCATACTGGCGCGCATGGCTGTGCTGGCCTCCCCCGGCTCTGCTGCTCCCCACTTGCTGTGGGCCTGCTGGAGGGGGCTGCAAGGGTAAGAGACAAAGGTAAGATCCTACAGCCTCCCCACCACTCTCCTCGATATCAGCACAAATCCATCAGTGCTCTCTCCACCACTGCACCACGGGCCATCCTTACCCATGTGTACTTGTGGATAACTCGCTTCTTGAACAAACTTTTCCCGACCATCAACTCCTGCTCCACACACAGAAATATCAGTATTCTCCACAGTCATTTCTACCGGGAACGCCGTACCTTCCTATCACATTCGCCACCACTACATCTCCAACTCTCGCATTAAGGTCACACAGTAAAACTACATTGAAATGACCTCCAAAACACTCAATACACTCACTCAGGTCAATCCAAAATTGCTCCCTCTCCTCTTCACTTCTCTCGCTGCCAGGTCCGTAAGCACTCACAAATGCCCATCTTTCTACGCCTAACTTGACTTTCACCCACATCGATCTTGAGGACACCTCCTTCCATTCGGTAGCGCTAATAGGCAACCGATCACTCAATATCAAGACCATACCTTCTCGTGCCCAACCTTCCTCCACACCAGACTTTCTTCCACTCACCACATCAAATTCACATTCGCCCTTACCTTTCCATTTCGTCTCTCTCTGCGCCAACACATCAAACTTCCTCACAAACATCTCACTAATCTCTCTCCTTTTACCTCATTCGTACTACAGCCACGCACATTCAGCGACCCTCTCAATAAGGTTCGGAGAGGCGTGAGCTTCTCCTCCCTCCGCTCGTCTCACCGTCTTTGAGGAAGTGTCTTACAGAGAAAAGGATTCCTAGCCCCTTCCCCCCCGCCCCTCTTAGTCGCCTTTTACGACACGCAGGGGTTACGGTAACACGATTCGACGCCCAGCTACGGGGTGCGCTTTTAGTCGCCTTTCTAAGACACGCGGTGGATACGGTATCAAGTCGAGCAAAATCAGGGTGGGGAGTAAAGGAGAGACAGTGATGAGGGAAGAAGAAGAAGAAGAGTCAAAAGGAAAGGGAAATAAGGGCGGTCTTCTCCCCAGGTGGGATCGTAACTCTGCGCGGGCCATAAACAAGGAATAAGATCAATAACGACGTCGTCTGAATTATAACGGAGATGAGGAGGAAGTTGGAGGACAGAACAGATCCACGTGTTCTGAGGTGATTCGTACTTATGGAGAGGATGGATGATGGGTGAAAAATGTGATGAAAGCGGAGGTGAGTGTGTGTGTTTAGACCTAGGAGAAAATCGAAATTTGGGTGGATGGCGGACGTGAAGCAGGCTATATGGAGGAGGGACATCAGTGTGTAGGTATCGAAATAGTGTGCAAAGAATATGTGTGAGTAGGAAATGGTTGTGGATGCGTTAATTTTCACAGCAATGATACGCTTCTCCTCCCTTGGACGTGGGGGTGGGGGATCATGACGCAACAGAGATTAGATTAGAGTGCCAATGTTTTCTAGTGCACTGGAGTCAACGTCCTTCTGGCACCGAACGGACGCAATAGAGATTAACCAGTTAAGGCAGTCGTGTCCTGCTGCTGACGCTGATCTTGGGTTTCATTCCATACTTCAACGTGTGTATTGCAGGGTCCCGCAAAATCATTTAGCGCTTGAGAGCTGAGTTTTGGTTTGAGATTGAGTGCTAGAGCGAGCAGTGTGAGGTGGGTCTTGTCGTCGGCCTCCCCTTCTGGGAATTTGGCCTTGCGCCTGTACCCGTTTAACTAGATCAAGTTCTATCCTACAGAGCTAGAATCGGAATTAGTACTGCCACCTGTGGCAAAAATATGCTCCGTTCACGTGATCACCAAGCATGATCTCTCAATTGGGTGTAAGCATAACGCAATCGCTTGTTGCTGGAATATGGTAGTCTCACGTGGGGAAAAATAATCACTCATGAGCCCAGTCACACATGGCAAATGTAACCACAGCCAGGCATAGATAATTTGAAATAGAATATAGCAGTGCCGCGTAGCTAGAATAGACCATCCCCATATGGCTGGAATATAAATCACATACAGTTCATATGAACACAATGCCACGAGGATGAAACTAAATTCACAGGGTCATGAATCAACTTTTTCTACGAGGATATTACCCAAGAAACTCAGTCAAGAACGGGCGCTGCACACACGATCTTGCGATAAGCCAACAAAATACGCTGTCTCACAAGAGGAATGTCCCTAACTGTCATTCATCATAAATATGAGTAACGCCGCACATGGAAGGCCTAACAGTCAATTCGGAATCACAGCAGTACACCCCTATGGATGTAAAGACATTTCACCATAAATACCTCTCCGTTTAGACGAATTTGTTCACTTCACACTGCTGGGTGATTATACTTTGGCTTATCTGGGTTTAGTATTTAAAAATTGTATTCTCGAAATAGAATAAATTGTAAAATACAGACACCCAAAGTAATTGAAATACCGAAATGGAATACAATAGTGCCCATCTCTGAGGATAAATATAATGATATCAACGGTCTACGACGCCAGAAAAAGGACATAGTAGTAGTGAGTAATCTCATAAGCTTAGGAGTTCCAGTATTCCTCGAGGTTACCATGTGCCTCCAACACCTTCAGAACGGGAACTTAGTGGTGAAAAGAACGAGGATGCTTTACATCCAGTCCAGGAGCCTCACGCATGTGAACAGTAACAATAGTAATAAGAGGGAGTGTGTAATAACAAACTCGAGGCAAGTTCCAATTGAGACCGTACCCAGTCTCCCATAGTCAAGGTCCCCAGCAACGACAAATAAATGGGTCTACTACACAACTTCGAGATGAAATGTTTGAGGAGCATGGCTGGAGAGTCGCTGAGAGACAGGTTCACTAACGACGTGGTTCGAATCAGAACGGGGATGGTGAATAAGCTTGAGGACTGAGTGGATTCGCGTGTTCTGAGATGGTTCGGGCACATGGTGAGGATGGATGAAGGGAGATAGGTGGAAAAGGTGATGAAGGCGGAGGCGCGTGGTCGTAGGCCTAGAGGTAGACCGAAGTTTGGTTGGATGGATGGTGTGAAGCAAGCGTTAGAAAGGCGGGACTTGAATGTTGGAGTAGCGAGTGAGCGTGCAATGAACCGGCGCGAGTGAAGAATGGTTGATTTTTGACGCTGCTCTGATGCGCTTTCCCATCCTTTTCATCACGTTGTCGTGATAGTCGCGGGAGGGTGGGGAGAGCAGCCATCATGATGTCCAGGGGGTAAACTAGTGATAGCTGTCAGGACCTGCTGCTGACAACGGATCCTCGGACCGCACTCATGACCAAGGGTGTGTGTCGCGAGGTTACCGGCCGGACCCTTTAGCACAAAAAGGCTAAGTTGTGTGAGTGTAAGCGTATGGGGGTGTGAGGTGCGCCTTGCCGTCGGCCACCCCCCTTTCTGGGGGAATCGGCCTAGTGTCTGTATCTGTACTACACAACTTCTCATAGATGAACGGGAAATATGATAGGAAAGATATACGAGCTTCGTTTGAAACACATTTGCACCAGAGGGCATAAACGTTACAATGGCGTATCAATCCTCGAGCTATCTACACTACAGCCTCCTCTTCCCTACACAGGGGTTTAGCTGACGGCAAATCCTTCCACTTATCTCAACATGCTCTGCCACAAATATGCACAGCGCGAAGATACAATAGGGGGACTAATCGCCACCGGAGCTCTGACGCAAACTTAATATGTTCTCCCGTAGGCACGTACCTAATTCCATGTCACTTGCACGTATATGGACGTTATTATTTCAAATAAATAAATTTCTATAGAAACATTGTGCTGGCGAGACTGGTGTATACAGGGAATTAGTTATCTAAGATTTTCTAATCAAACGAGAACATAACCAAATGTTTTTCATAGATTGGATTAGAATGACGAGGCTTTCTAGCGCGGTGGAGTCATCGTCCTTCTGGCGCCGAATGTCAAACCAACAAACAGTGCTGCATCAAGTTTGTCTTTGTTTTTCTTCTTTTTCAATGTTCAAGTGGAGGTTTACTACTGCGCAAAATCAAAGTCCTTCACGCGGCGAACGTCTATGGTATGTACGGGTGCCACAGGAAGTACAGGAACTCCTAAGGTGCTGAGACCACATGATCCCAGCACTCCCCGGATGGCAGCAAGGAGGAATAACACACTACCTACCCTGCTTCAGAGCCCTAAGGATCCGCAGTTGTCCTTAAGGTGCGGGCTACGCGCTCCAACACCTGCTGAGGGGGAAGATGAGGATGAGACAGAAAACGGGGATCCCATGCATGAGATCTACACTAGGTGTAGGAAATTTCACGCATGAGGACAGCAGGAATGGAAAGAAGAAGAATTAATCGTAGAAAAAGGTTGCATGAAAGAATGAGCGCAACTTGGCTGTTATTTGCCACCCGAAAGGAGAACAGTTAGAACCGGTATGTGAATGTTTGAGTGTGTGTGTCTATGTGTGCGTGTGTGTGTTTGTGTGCAGCGACTATTAGGGAGTTGTTAAGAAGAAGTCTGAGACAAGTTTAATGAAATTTGAACTAAACATAAAATGCAAAAGAGGTAAATAAAAAGTCAAGCAAATCAGAATAGGTGAGAAAAGGAGAGATAGTAATGAGTGTAGAAGAGGAGAGTCTGAAGGGAATTAAGGGTGTTCACCCCCCGGTTGGGCCGTGACTCCGTGCGGCCCATGAACCTAACAGATGCCTAGGGGGCGAATGTTATTCATAACTAGACCACCTAGAAGTTCACACTAGATAGCAAGGCACTTACTTCTTCGAAGCGTGTATAAAACATCCTGGCGTGGTAATAGAGAGGGTTATAGACGAGGGGTTGTGGGGCAAACACTAGTTGAGGGTCTTGTGCTGGTAGTGTGGGATGGAGGGGCAGTAGTGGAGGCACCCCCAACACGTGCTGCACCCACTCCATGTTGTGTTGCAGGAACTCCCACACAGTCTGCGGGGCAGGAGGGAGGGGGGGAAGCGTGAACGGACTATGCAATTGAGCTGACTTCAGCTGCTATAAGAGAAGTTAGGCGCATGACGTGCAAAAGCAGAATTGAAGCATCGACAACTGATTGAAGATGCTGAGTCCTAACAAAGACGAAAAATATTAAGGTTACGTCAGGGGCCAAAGTGATTAAGACAATACTGTAGAGCATGTGATCAGAGCGCTACGAAATCATCAGTAAGTTAAAAGTATCAGATATCTTATGAATTTCCCAACGGGTGCAGCGGGGATCACCGGCCAGTGCGACGCAGAACAGCTGACATGCTGCACTCGGGCGTATAACCGCGTGCTTAGTCGCATGCACTTTGCTGACCGCGTGAATTTTGCAATTCGAAATAGCTTTGTGATGACTGCGCCGCAGCATTTTCAACACCTAATTGATGCACTGCCAATGGAAAAGGGTTGGGAACAACAGCTTAATTTAACAGCTTTCATGTTGAAAGTGTACCGTACTGCTTTTACTTAGCAACTCGTTAAAAAAGTGAGATTGATATTCTTTATTATCCAGGTGTCGCAAACATTCAGGATCCGAATAAGACTGTGGAGTTTTAAAAATGGGTAACTAAATTAGGCCACATACTTACTGTGGCGGTTTCTAAAATAGTCAAATTATCTCAGTCAAAACCTTCAGAATTCTTCTACAAATCTAAGCTGAGAGGTGTAAAACGATTCTACTCATCCGTGCAACGAATTTTTTTTTATGATGCGCAACATACGTGTTTATATCAATTTATTTCCATCACCTCCACTTCTACCTAATTTTAACAAAAATGTATCAATCTGTTTCTAGGGGCGGTGATTGTAACGAGTGAACCTAAACAGCAATATTTATAGTCCGACGTCACCGCAGCCTTCATACGAGAAGTTGCTATGCGTTGCCATGACATCGGCTTCCAAACATTTCCCAGAATATTCCTTTACAGAATGTGTAATTGAGTAAATGCATTACTGTAAATTTTCTAGTGCATTTTAAATGAGCTTTCAGTTTTAAATAGTTTACTTACAAAATAACAATAAGATTGCACATTCGTAATAAATACGTGATAATAATTCAATGGGGACGAGGTTTGTTTGGAAACAAAATCGCGTGGCGGCTCATGCCACTTAGCCGTATAACGTCACAGCTTTGTCGTCCTACTCATTCGATATCATACAGATACAGACACTAGGCCGCATCCCCCAGAAAGGAGGGTGGCCGACGGCAAGGCGCACCTCACACCATCATACGCTCACACTCACACAACTTGGTCCTTTTGTGCTGAAGGGTCCGGCCGGTAGCCCCCCAACTTACACTCTGGGTCCCGAGTGCAGTCTGAGGAACCGTCGTCAGCAGCATGGCCCTACAGTTTTCACTGGTTTACACCCGCCGCGTCCTAATGGCCGCCCCCCCCCCCCCCCCCC
>SDVV010026051.1:0-12321 GCA_016164225.1 Gammarus roeselii | reverse complement strand
TATATATATATATGTATATATGTATATATATAAACTGAGACATCATAATTGGGCAGAAGTTTTGCATTCTCTTTCAAAGCAAAAGCCCTATAGAACTGTTGAGTACAATGATCTCTCTACCGCGGACTCCAAGAGGAGCCCTCGCCAGTCGGCGCCCGAACGATGTTCACACCGTCGTATATCAGCGTCGGAACGAGCGCGTCCGATCGTCTTTTGTTACGCTTTCCTGTGACAAAGACATCGCGTTCCTGGGACCGTGGGCGAGGACTCAACGTTTCAGCGGGTGGAGGCGACATCAACTTGGGTGTGTATTTTGTGTATTTTGTTAGAACTTAATTGAATTACGTTTCTCTTACAAAGCGTGGTGATATCGAATGAGTAAGTCGCAAGAACCTGGACAGTTTTACCTTCAGATTGATGAGTAAGTTCTGGAGAGATCAATCAGATGATATTCATCGCGTTGAAGTTAAGGTTTAAACTTGCAGAGACCTGCTTCCTACTAGAAAACAATTAGCAGCTGTAGGTTGAGTGTTATCAAGTTACCTACGAGAGCGAGCAGCTGTAGGTCGAGTGTTATCAAGTTACCTACAGGAGCGAGCAGCTGTAGGTCGAGTGTTATCAAGTTACCTACAGGAGCGAGCAGCTGTAGGTCGAGTGTTATCAAGTTACCTACTGGAGCGAGCAGCTGTAGGTCGAGTGTTATCAAGTTACCTACAGGAGCGAGCAGCTGTAGGTCGAGTGTTATCAAGTTACCTACAGGAGCGAGCAGCTGTAGGTCGAGTGTTATCAAGTTACCTAAAGGAGCGATTGCAACGTGTACAAAATATGATTGTGAAACAGTAGCCGATATCACGACTACGTCGGAGCGCTGATGGGTCTTAGTCTTTCTGCAGGTACGTATTCGAAATAGAAATCCAATGAGCTAAAAAAAATTAGCTCCTAATATAATAAGAGGCTTTTCGCTCCATATATGACAGTGGAAGAGCTTATTCCAAGCTCCGATATGAAGCCTATTAGAATCGCGTTCTCATAAATCTCTCAACAAATAATCATGATCTTTGAGACTATGGCATTCAAACGACGCCCTTGGATGTCCCCCAACAGTAGCGGCACGTGCAGCGCGGCTCCCTTGGCGGCGAGTCTAATGGAACCACAAAGCGGTGCAGCTAATGTTGTTTGGCGTGACGTGTCGCTGTAACGCAGCGTGACGCGTTATGCTAACACGGCTTCACTGGGCTGGCGACCCACGTGGGAGGCAGAGGATGGAATGTTAACGTCTGTGTTCTGTGACGACGCGACGGATTAATGAGGTTAAGATGGAGAAGCGAGGACATGCAACAGGTAATCATGCAAGCCGCGTAAGATGAGATCAAAACATTGTTTGCTCAAAGATACAACCAAACTTTGTTTTGGTCCATAGGTCGGTTGTGAAATGGGTAGCGTGTCGGCCAGGATGGACCCAAGTAAGATATTCTGGCCGGTCCCTTAATGGTATATGGACCGCTCATTAAAGCCGTGGGACACAAAAGAACACCGGTTCAAACTAGGTGAGAGTAGAATTGGTTGCACGACTCATGAGATGCCCATGTCCTTAACTTGGAGTTAGAAAACTCTTCTTAACCTAACCTTTCTGCGTTAACCTTCATATGTTTGATAGTCATATTTGACTGTTTAATTAACTGCACTGATTGATTCCTGTATTACAAGTCAATCATACTTATGTAAATGGGTCCATATCAGGCAGAAAGCCTATTGCAGCCCGAGGCGACGATGCTTTATCACAGTATACTCGTCATCTTCTCCTTATCCCTATTTTGAAATCGCGGGCATTATTTTAGTTTGGATTGTTTCAATGCAACTCCCAAGGAGATAACAGTATGCATAAGTTATTAAATGCCATACGTACTCAGCATGAGCTTATTTGTATATAATTTAGATCACAGTATTTATGCAAACCTTAAGAGGAACACACGATGTATCTAGAACATTGTACTTATACACACAACCGTCTCCTTCTAAGCTGGAGGGTGGCCGGCTGCAAGGTAATCCATACACCCATGTGCATACTCTCACACACATACAAGAATGAGTCCAATAAGGCCTGAAAGGCCGTCAAGGAGCCCATCCACTCACACAGGTCCAGACAGAATAGTGTCAGCAACACAGCGCGACTGTTCTCACTGGTTTACCCCCGGCTCAGCATAGGTGTTGCTCTTTTTCCTCGCTACAGCAAACTACGTTCTCGCATTCGTTTTGGTTCACATATTCTCATCCTGATTCTATCCAACACTCCACCATGCCCCTCAAACAGTTCATTTTGAAGACATCCAGCCTTTTTTTCTCATCTGCTCTCACTCCCCCATCTCTGTCGCACCTACCACAATCGAAACCACTAGTCCCTTCCCCCACCCGCCGTACTGTCAAGTTACGAACCGTTCCTTTCAACCATTCCTAAGCTTTTGCACCAGATCACATCCTTCAGTGCTCCCAACACCTGTAACATGCACTATAAAAAACTCCGGTGAATAGTTAATGAGATAGGTTTATTAAATTACCTGATGTTTAGTGCATTGTTAAAATATGTATTTTTCACCGTATTATTACCGGAGATAACACGTGAAAGTGATTTGACAGAAATAGAAACGTTGTGGTAGTTCATCGGACTAGATCTACTTTAGAGTTATTTTGTGTCGACTTTCTATCGTTTCACCAGATATTTATTTGAACTTTTGTAATATCAGGTACCCTCAAAATGTTTCTTTGCTGCATCTGGCTCTGATAACGTGTTCCGTTATCCTAACAATGAGCTCGTATACAACACGAAAGAATCTAATGAAATATACATAACAGTTACCTTTTCATAAGCTCTAAAAGCATCCATAGTTGAAAAATGTTCGAAATAAGGCTCTTGTTAGGTATCGTATATTACGGACCTCGCATAGAAAAGCGTCCTTCTTATAATATCTACTTCGATGTGATAAAATCTACAGGGTTAACGGCCAAATAATAAGTGTTACTCTCCGATAAGTCTACCACGTCTAACACTATCTGATAACATTGCCTTGGTCCATCATACTCCTGCCAATGATAGCAAGAACAAATAAATATATAAATAAGATGAAAATATATTCCTACCACCATCCTGTTCATACATCAGATTACAGCAAGTCCTGCCTTTTTTATTCCTCGCTTACACATTAAATTAAGTCTTTCAATAACACTAAACGGGGTAAATCGTGAATCTAAGTCCCTCCTCAAAAACAGCACAACCCTTGAGCCTGTCTCGGCCCCCTTCTGGCCCGGTTACGCGTTGTTATGTCGAGCCCTCGCTGCTATCCGTCTCAATCTCCGCCATCGCCGGCACCCTGCAAAGGAACAACATTAAAATAAGGGATGATGATGATCAACTGTAATGGGAGATGATGGATCGTGCCCAGGCCGAATAAATTACCCTCGCTCCCGAGAGATGGCGTCACTGGCAAGACGAGCTTCGCATCGGCCAGGACACAAACACAGATAAACATGTAAGGGACGTAATAGGTGCTGATGAAGCTCTGGGTTGATGAGCACCGCAGAGGGTTGGCTAATATGTATCGATAGACATACAACCGTTTGCTCCGTTGCTGCAGCGTGACTTGTGGTAGGCGGTCACAGAGGGAGGAGGTGTCTGAACTTCGTGCTCACGTGACAGCGGTCTTTCTGCCATGGTTAGAACGTACCACATGCGACCCCAGAGACTAGCACTGCAGCCGTTCATACTGTCCCGTCTGCCAGAGAGACGGGACAACTCCACGCTCTATGGCATATTTTTTAATCGTACCTTAGAACATATTTGAGATTGAGTCGATGCCTAGAGTTATATCCGTCAGGCTAGTCGAAGTTCTTTCTTGAGGTGTTTATTAGGAGTATTTTTAAAGATAACGAAATTGTTGCGTTTTGGCTTCAATTATAGTGCTCTGGCAACAAGATATAAACCAATTTAAAGGAAACAATACAGTAGGTGCTTAATAAGATAATTTTATCACGTTTCAGATGAGTTCACCATGCAAGACAGGAATACTTTCTAGATGTGGTACTTTCCTGACGTAAATCCTTGTACAAGGAGACATTCTAGACGGACCTACGTGGAGGCATGGACAGTACAAAGAATCCTTCGGTAAGCATTGGTAGGGTGGCCATGAAAAAATGTAACAAGGATAACAAAAGGCAGAACAATTTTTTAAGAGTGCCTACACAGGGGATGCCTAGTGTAAAATAAGACGTTCCCCATTGTATGCTCAGCGTAGATTAAACGGGCAAGCAGTGAAACTAGAACTTGACACGGGATAGTCTACGAGTGTCAGTGTTGACTCGGCCCCGATACCGACTGGTTTCTTGCCTGTGCTCGCTCCCCTTACATCTAACTCAAACTCCCATTTTCTCGATTTGTATAAATTGTATTGTTGCAAATAAATCATACATACAACCCAATCCAATTGTTTGTCTAGAAGTCCTCATTCTACACTATCTTAAGATAAAACAACTGGCGACGAGGATGAGATTCGAACTCACGTACGGAAACCGTATTAGATTAAGATGGCGCCCGGTACAGGGACAACAACAGCATAGGCCAAGCTTGTGGCGGAAGTGAAATGTATAGAGCAGCTAGGGAAAGTCTAAGAGAGTCAGTGTTGACTCGACCCCGACACCGATTGGTTACTTGCCTGTCTTCGCTCCCCTTACACCTAACTTGAACTCCCATTTTCTCGACTTGTATAAATTGTATAGTTGCAAATAAATCATGCATACAACCCAATCCAATTGTTTGTCTAGAAGTCCTCAGCCTACAATATCTTAAGATATAACAACTGGCGACGAGGTGAAGAATTCAGTGTAATTTATTTGTGAAAACTCATAAAGTGCTCACATTAAAAATGTCTCACGACAACGCACAATCACAGCAAATGGTCGACCCTGCTACGGAAGGCATCGAAGACTTCTTGGCTCGTTTTGAATTCGAAAACTACTGAGCCCTGACAGCAGCAGCAAAAGACGACGAGCGAGAAAAGGCGTCATTGCTGAGATCATGCTTAGCAAAAAGCGTGATCACACAAATTGAGCAAAAAATAAAACCGAAGAGCATAACAGTGGCGACATACGACGAGTTGGTGTCAACTTAACAACAATATACATGACGCAGGCATCCACAATCGGAGCGTCGGTACAGTTCATGAGGAGGAAACTACGGGACGGCGAGACGCTCGAGAGTTACGCTCGATCCCTCAACGAATTGGGGAGCAAGTGCGAATACGAGGACTGCTACCGAAGTAGACTCCTTTGAGATCAATTAATAGCCGGATTGCAATCCAGCAGGTTGATCACAACATTGATCACGGAATGCGAAGAGAAGAGCTTCGACGACACCGTGACATGAGCAAAGACACTTGAACAAATATCGGTGGACGTAGAAGACATCGCCCCGGTACGCTCAGGGGAAAGAGTATAGCAGAATAAACCCCGCACTAACCAAGGTCGGACTGCTGCTCAAATTTCCAAGACGTGACCGACAATCGAACGGGTTCAAGAAACCCTCCGGAAATGACAAGCCGACGACGCAAGGGAACGGAAATTACGTCTTCATAAGGTGTACGGCCAAAGGAAAGCACCTGGAGAACGAGTGTTTTGCACTGAAATTAAAGTGCAACAAGTGTGGAAAAGTAGGGCATGTCGCAAAAGCATGCAGATTTAAAGCCTACAACACCACACGAGATAAAGCAAATTACATCGCCAAAGCGGATTATTGCACACCACCCGAATGAAGACATCCGGAGGATTATTTTACCGTTGAGAAAATCCGGAACAGACCCTCAACCAGGATTCACAAGGAGCGCCAACCGACGGAGATTAGGAACCGCTTCAACGGACTCCTCCAAGCTGAGGACTAGTGGCCCCGGATCGAGGACTACAAACGGATCCGCCAAACAAAAAAAGGACGGCTTCCTACGTGGAGGCACGGACAGTACAAAGAATCTTGCGGTAAGCATTGGTTGGGTGGCCATGAAAAAAGGCACCAATGATAACAGTAGGCAGAACATTTTTTTAGGAGTTCCTACACAGGGGATGCCAAGTGTAAAATAGGACGTTCCCATTTTATGTCCAGTGTAGATTAAACGGGCAAGCAGTGAATCTAGAACTTAAAACGGGATAATCGATAAGCATTATCGCAGAAAATATGATCCGTGACATTAAAAGTGCTAGAATATGCAAAACGCACCAGAAAGCGATTGAATTCGGCAACAATGCCATTACTTTCACTGGGCAAACAACGCTCGCGGTAAATGTAAAAGGTACTGACAAAGTGCGTACTTTTCTTATTGTAAATGATAACTTATCTCTATTATTCGGTCGGGATTTATGAGAGAAGTTCGAATTATCTGTGAACATGCCAAAAAAATTGTCGTCTGTTTGAACGGTTACTAGATGCAATTTATTCAATAAATACAGTGAGTTTCTGTCTCATAACTACAGGAGCAACGTTAAACTCAAGGTTAGTATTAAGGTTGATAGTGACTGTAAACCCATATTCTATAGACCTCGAAGCGTTCCATTTCAATACAGATGTCTTGTAAGGGAAGGGAAGAGCTAACGAATTTGGAGAGTGCTGGAATAATTGAAAGACTGGCATACTCTGATTGGGCTTGTCTCGTTGTGGCAGTTTTAAAGCCCACTGGTAAAATACGACTGTGCGGCAACTACGCGTTAACTATCAATAAATTCACGAAAACGATAACGTATCTAATGCCTACTCTTGACTACGTGCTAGGGAACATTGGAGAGGCAAAAGTATTTTTGCGTATTGAGTTGCAAAACGCATACCTATAACTCCCGTTAGACGCAGAGTCCAAAAAATACACAGTCATTAATACGTTAGAGGGACTTTTCCAGTATAATTGCTTACCGTTTGGCATATCTTCAGCCAGCGCAATATTCCAGTGCTTTATGTCGCCAGTTCTTTTTAGCGTACCCAATACAATATGTTACATGGATGATGTATTCGTACTTACTAAAACGCATGAATTACATCTAGAGGTATTAGACAAGGTATTCACTACCCTACAGGGCGCGGGTGTCGAAATAAATAACAGCAAATCCTGTTATTTCACGAAAAGTGTTGAGTACCTAGGTCATATGTTGTCAAACGAGGGGGCACGGCCCAAACCCTCTGAAAATTCAGGCAATTTTAGAGGCAACTTGCCCATCAAATGTTGAAGAAGTACAGAGTTTTGTGGGATTGTGTACTTATTACAGTAGATTCATTCCGAATTTCAGCAGTGCATTCGCACCAATGTACGCTGTACTGAAAAAAATGTTAAATTCGTGTGGGAGAAATGTCATCAGTCATGTTTTAAGACCATCAAAAATCTTTTTAGAGGTACTAAAATATTAAAATTGCTTGACCCAAATCTCGAAACAGCAATTGAGACCAATTCGATCATCAAAGGTATAGCTGCAATTTTATTTCAGAAACACAACGAGGCTTTCATGCTTGTTCAATTTGCCTCAAAGACTTTAACGAGTGCCCAAAAGAATTACGCTACAATTGACAATGAGGCATTAGAAGTCATGTTTGGAGTTGAAAGATTTCGTGAATACTTATCGGGAGGCAAATGGCAAATTCGCACTGACCATAAACCATTGTTAAAATTGATGGGGCGTGAAAACGCTATGCCAGTCAATTGCAGGGCAAGACTAAATAGAGGGAACTTGAGCTGAGTCAATATAATTACACAATCGTGCATATTCCTGGCGAATCAAATTGCATTAGTGATTGTCTGTCACGTCTGCCGTTAGCAGAGTCAAAAGATGACTTGGAACCCACTGAACTTGTATTGTTGTTGAGAAATTTGGAATCATACAGTGTCTCAGCAAGACATTAACGTAGAATCCCAAAAAGACCCCAGCTATCACAAGTCAGGCATTACATTATGCTTATACCCAACAACGATAGAACAGGTCATAAAACCATTCCAGAAGGCTAAGGATAACCTGTCACTGTTCAATAACTGCATAATGTATGGTAACAGGGTGGTGATCCCACAACGCTACAGACACAAGGTCTTAGAACTGCTACATGTAAATCATCCAGGGATTTCGGCAATGAGAGGGATTGCCCGTTCGTTGATATATTATCCTAAGATAGATGAAGAGATTGAGAACTTCTTTAAAGTGTACAGCAAATGTGGGGCGAATGCCAGAATCCTTGGGCAGACTTCAAAGAGTGAATGACCAAGACCCATAAACAAATGGTCAAAGTTACACATTGACCATTGTTTCTTTCAAGATAAAATTATCTTAGTCGTGGTTTGCGCACTGATCCGTTATATTGAGGCGGAGGTAGAGTGTAAGTTCTGAAGTAACAATAGAAATGTTAGATACAATATTCTCTCGCAATGGCTTACCTTCCTCCATAGTATCAGACAATAGTAGCTCATTCACGTCTGAAGAATTCAAAAACTACTCAGTACAAAAGGCTATTGAGCATGTGAGGCCTGCGCCTTATCACCCGAGCTCAAATGATCAAGCTGAATGCAGCGTAGGCATAATTAAAAGGGGCCTGAGGAAAGCCACAGGTACTGTAGAAGAACGGTTACGCTATGTCTTATTACATTATCGCAACACCGCACATTCCGTGACGGGCGTTGCTCCAGCTGTATCATTAAATGGTAGAGGGTATGAAATGGAAAAGGAGCGAATTAACTCTAGATATGCCCCGGAGAAATATCAAAATAACTGTAAACACAACTATGTTCCAAGTAGGGGACAATGTACATGTGCTAAACTTGAGACAAGGCATAAATGGCTAGATGGCGTTGTAAAGGAAAAAATTGGTATTGATATATATATATAAAATTTCTGTAACTAAACTAGATGTTATATGGACTAGACATGTCGAACAGCTGTTACCAGGAAACACTTAACCTCGTGACGACGAGACTAAAGGAAACATTTATCTAGAAGAATGCTTGAGAGACAGTCTACGGAAAGAATCTGAGTTACGTGAACGAATGCAAAATGAGAATACCAGTGGCAACGCAACTGTGAATGACGGGTATGAATGCGGTGATGAATCTAGACAGAGAATGCCTGATACACCCGCAATACAAAATGAACCAATGCAGGAAATACCAAATAAAGACAAACCACGCTGTTCCGGCAGAGAACGTCGTCCAGCTTATCGATATTTAGCTGGAAATAAATCGTACATTGCATGGTAAATATAAATGCTGTAACTGACCATGATAGAGACTAATGTAACTGACCATGATAGACTTTATGTATAACACGGTTGTACGGTGTAACTCCCCATAGAAAGGGAGCGGGTGTCATGTCCACATACTTGGGCAATGTCAATGCGTAACGAAGATTTCCGGCAAGTAGACGGTCGTCAATAACATTACTATTACATCAGACATGCACTGGCCGGAAGGTCGGGTAGTATAGTACGACGAGGTAAATTTTAATAAGAGAACCTATGAGCATCCAACAAGCTGATCTGAAGCGAACGGAAATCATTTGGCACATACAGCCATTAAGATGGCGCCCGGTAAAGGGACAACAACAGCATAGGCCACGCTTGTGGCGGAAGTGATGTGTATGGACCAGCAAGGGATAGTCTAAGAGAGTCAGTGTTGACTCAACCCCGATACCGACTGGTTACTTGCCTGTGGTTGCTCCACTTACACCTAACTTAAACTCCCATTTTCTCGACTTGTATAGTTGCAAATAAATCATATATACAACCCAATCCAATTGTTTGTCTAGAAGTCCTCAGCCTACAATATCTTAAGATATAACAAGTATCCACGGCACCGATTAGTAGGAGGCTTGACGAGGCTGCGAGAGAAGCATTGGTCGTTTGTTAAACTTGCTAAGGTAAATCAGCATAGCATTTGAGTGAAGGCTGCCCGGGTTGTAAAAGTAGTCACAACCTTGGAGCTGAATTGACGCATACATAATTCATCCAACAATTTAAGGGACAGAAAACCATTTTGAATACCGATAACCTTTCCCTTTGGCTCCATGATTCCATTACTTTTGTATGTCTTTCAACACATGACTGCCGATTGGACATAAAAAAATATGCCAAAACAAATTCGTAATATTATTTTTTTACCAAAATGAATGTATTGTAGGTTATCATAGCTACGTGACCATTCGACCCTGGGCAAAAGCTTAGTCCTCTACGTGATCCCTGACGCTGGGGCAAAAGCTTAGTCCTCTAAGCACAGCAATAGTCCTCTAATCACAGCAATAGTCCTCTAAGCACGGCGATATCCCACATGGCAATGTCTCGGTAGTAGCTGAGTTCATTCAGAGCAACACCCACCAAAACACAAATTGCAAGTGAAACGCTCTGCAGGGTCGCATTTGTTCCGTGTTCGACCCAAAATGATGGTGATCTAAACCCAATAAAGAGGACGATTGGACGAAGGTCTCTGGAGGCTTCTTCAGGAGGGTCCGGCTGATGGAAAACACGGCCGGGACCAGGACTAGAGGGACAGGCAACGTGAAAAGGAGGAAAGGCATCACACGCACGCTGGATCAGATCGGCGAATATATAACTGGTTTTATAGATACAGCATTGACAAAAATAAACATGCTTTGTAAAAAGGGCAGTTGTTCTAGTGTCTGTTCTTCTATGGACTAGTTCGTATATGCAGCCATTTGAGTCTCTCGACAATGACAATCATTGGTCAGATGGGCAACAAGTTTCAGCATAGGCCTTTGTTGGTGTTCATTTAGTCAATTCCCTTGTAACAACACAATCTGCGTTAATCAATGTTTTCCACCGGAATCTCAGCACTGACTATAAGTGGGTCAACTACATCATTGTTTCGATAGGAATATCATCAAATGGCCGATGTAGTTGATACACTATTAGGAGTGCGGGATTCCTGGGAAAAGACGTCGATAAATGCGAACCGGAAAATAGCGTGGTCAGATATTTCTAGCAGGTAAACAATTTATTATTTTCTTACCCGGTGAATAAACTGGCAATTTCTCATGCTGTTAAAACCATCAACAATGATGGTCATGCTATGAGGTGAATAAATTCACGTTGTTGTTCCTGTTTTGGTGTCGAGTGCATTCGGAACGGTTTTCCATCCACGCGTGGTTCCTTCACATGGCGGTGAAGGTGCTATTTCTGCGTACAGTATATGCAACAACTGGACAAAGCAATTTTTATTTTGTCCTTTAAGAATGTTTATACTACGTGCGTATTTCCTATAGTGCTTCACATGCATTTCCTTACCATTGGCCTTGAGGTATTACATATTTAAAAATAAAAGTTGTGCACAGCTACGTAAGTGAATGAAAAAAAACACACATTCAATTCAGGCTGTAAGACCACGGAAGACCTAGTTCAATGATGAAACCAAGAGCAAGTGTACGCGGCCTGTTATGAGACTATGAGGGACAGTGGAAGAAACGAGGGTACGTACAACATTTGACAAACAGCGAATAATTAGCAAAACAGATTAATACTGTTTCAATACCTCGTGGAGGGGAGTTGGGGTGGGGTTGAAACTCATAATGAAAGTGATTTAGGAGTTTGTGGAATTTTTTTTTCGCGTACAATTAATATTTTTCTAATTAGGCTATAAATTACCGACATAGACTCGTGAAAAGGGTCTAACGAATTTTTTTTCAACGGGAATCATAAACAAAAAAATCAATCTCAAAATAATAGCTCATTCCTTTCTTCGTCGATTACCTTGAATTTACCTCCGTCACTTTTACCCCTCCGTCACCTTTACCCCCCTCCCCCGTCACTTTTACCCATCCGTCACCTTTACCCATTCGTCACCTTTACTCCTTCGTCAACTTTACCCCTACGTCCCCTTTACTCTTTCGTCACCTTCACCTTTCGTCACCTTTACCCTTCGTCACCTTAACTCCTCCTCCACCTTTACTCTCCGTCACCTTTACACCTCCGTCACGTTAATGAACAGCTGCAACTGCAGCAACTGCAAGCATCACTCGTCATGCGTGCAGTTGCATGATGAGTGATGCTTGCAGTTGCATGACAAGTGATGCGTGCAGTTGCATGACGAGTGATGCGTGCAGTTGCATGATGAGTGATGCTTGCAGTTGCATGACAAGTGATGCGTGCAGTTGCATGACGAGTGATGCGTGCAGTTGCATGACGAGTGATGCTTGCAGTTGCATGACGAGTGATGCGTGCAGTTGCATGACGAGGGATGCGTGCAGTTGCATGACGAGTGATGCGTGCAGTTGCATGACGAGTGATGCGTGCAGTTGCATGACAAGTGATGCGTG
>SDVV010026050.1:0-12321 GCA_016164225.1 Gammarus roeselii | reverse complement strand
GGGGAATAACACACTACTCACCCTGCTTCAGAGCACCAAGGATCCGCAATAGCCCTAAAGGTGCGGGCTACGCGCTCCAACAGCTGCTGAGAGGGAAGATGAAGCAGAGACAGAAAACGGGGATCCCATGCATAAGATCTACACTAGGTGTAGGGAATTTGACGCATGAAAACAGCAAGAATGGAAAGAAGAAGTAGGAATAGTCGTAGAAAAAGGTTGCATGCAAAAAAGAGCGCAACTTGGATGTTATTTGCCACCCGAAAGAAGAATAGTTAGAACCGGTAAGTGAACGTTTGAGTGTGTGTGTACGTGCGCGCGCGTGTGTGTGTGTGTGTGTGTGTGTGTGTGTTTGTGTGCAGCAACTATTAGGAGAGCTGTTAAGAAGGAGTCGTAGACAAGTTTAGGAAAATTTGAACTAAACATAAGATGCAAATGAGGTAAGTAAAAAGTCAAGCAAATCAGGATGGGGAAGAAAAGGAGAGATAGTAAATTGTGAAGAAGAGGGGAGTCTGAAGGGAGATAAGGGTGTTCACCCCCCCGGTTGGGCCGTGACTCCGTGCGGCCCGTGAACCTAACAGATGCCTAGGGGGATTGCCAAGATGAGAGGAAAGATACATAAATGCAGTTTGAACAGTTTGAACAAAACAAACGAGGTCAATGAAGCAAATAATGTTAAGCATAATCATGAAGGGGTAGAGAATGAGATAGAGTGAAGAATAGAGGTAAATTCAACCGTTCACCCTCACAGTCGGGTCGTAACTTCGTGCGACCCGTAAAAAAGAAGCCTAGAAAGGAGAGCGTTAAGAACAAAACCAGCTAAAGGCAGTAACGGAAGCGAGACCAAATAAATTCAAGTTTAGCTATCTCGCTTTTCAATGAAACGAAGACTAATTGTGAATGCTGTTCTTCTTTCATTCGAGTCATTCGACGTCCAAATTCATGCATAATTGAGGCCGGCCTTAGCATATCGAAAATGTGATCGACGGACGCAAGCAACAAAATCGTGTTTGAGCCTGAACGGCCAAATTCATTGTTAGCAAAAATAGATGACACCTTTTAGATTGCTATCAGCATCATCTAAAACACTTCACTGTTTGACATCAGCAACAGCCAATACACCCTTTTAGTTACTGTCGGCATACGCTGAACTAACCCATTTATTGTCTACTAGCAACTGTGAAAGTAGCTGATAATACCACAAAATGCTTCGGCACCCCTTCATTTTCATTTTTACTACACCCCTTTGATTTTGATTACCATCAGCAGAAACACCTTATTGGATAGCATATCCCAGAGCCATCTGTAAGATAAGGATGACAAGGCTTTCCAGCGCGTTGATTATCTTTTAGTGACCAGCTCACAGTCCTGACCTGAGGGAAGGCGGCGTCGAAGCCTGCCTCCTCGTCGACGCTCATCACGAGGGCGTTGTGCAGAGTGTGACCGCCCCACGACTCCGTGTAGGGCGCCCGTACCGCAGCGCCCTCCAGCGAGCACACCTGCAGGCAGAAAAGGGTACATTAGGGGCTGGCGTTGCGCACAGTACGCGCTCGTACAGCAGCGTCCATTAGCGCACACCGGGGCAGGCAGAACAGAATTAGGATGAAATATGCGACCGAATTAACAGGTGCACGCCACCACACCGTAAGTTACTTACCCTCACCCTTCACCAACAACAGAATCATGCAGATTCTAACCCTTACAACTCAGAAATAGATGCAGACATTCGTGAGCGACAGACAACCTGCGGAGGAAATGCTGGCAAACAAACACACCTTACCACCAAAATTATGGAAACTCATGAGGAGAGCCTCAGCAACAAAAACACGAACCATGCAGACACCCATGAGGCCAACCTACCGCCCAACATTCATACCATACTGTACCAGCAGACCATCAACAAGCAGATATCCCTAACAAACACTATGCAAAAGCTAATCACTTACCACACCATCCCGTCACTAGGAGGATACTCAGGCAGTTACACAAATTGCAGATTGACAGTGGAGAATTACTGAGAATGGATGAGTTTTGACGCGGCCCAGATGCGCTTCCTTGCCTTTGACATCACGTTGAGAAACGAGACGGACGTGTCCCGAGGGGAGAGGGGGATCGAGTCAATTAGGACGAAATAGGAGTAAACCAGTGAAAGATGTAAAGCCAGGCTGCAACTGACACTGCCTCAATACTAATTTCACTGTGAATCAAGCACCTACTCGCTCTCTTCTCTGCTGCCGAAAAAAATCTGGACCAAACCAATTTCCGCCCACTCCAAACAAACGCAACACCCTCCACAATACCTCCATCCGCACACGAGGAAGCCTACATAAGTCAGGCGGGCTAACTTCATCAAGATGTCTTGCCTGCGGTGGCGGTGTCGGGACCCAGCCCCCGAAAAAGTTCCTCAACCCACTCAGTTTCATATCCTCCCCGGTGTGGATGGCACCGTGTGCACAGTCTCTGCAATGTTGACGTGGACGCAGCTTGTACGCTGCCCGTACCTCAGGCCCACGGACACTTCCAAGATACAAGAACCACACTTTATTCACTGCACTTTTTTTTACTCATGGAAAAGTGAACACTCCAATAGCCATCATTTCTCTCCTAAAATACATCCTTGCCCCACATGAGGTTATCCTTGCACGTGTCTGGTTAGTGCGTCGCTTTGTGGCTGAGGGACATAAATAAGCTGCAAATAACGATGTTCTGGTGTCCACGGTTAACACTTTATGGCACAAGTGGCCATTGTCAACTGCCACACAGCCCAATATATTTGATAAGAAAGCAGCAATAGCACTACCCCACCACTAAGCCGGTCACCCTTTTCTCTCCTCCCACCTCCCTCTGTCTCAACACGCGCCTGTCGGTGGATAACGAAACGGTGCGGCTTCCACCACCGTAGGCGAAAACCGGGACTAAGCAACGATAACAACAACAATACCTCCATCTCGACCTTATCGTTGGCTGTTGCAAGATTCAGTACACTTCTTTTCCATTGACAAGGTACTTCTCACCAACGTATCTCACTGCAGAAGTCACACTGTTCCTCACCAATAGCAACATTCGTGCTGCCTATAACCCGCTTCCTTAGCGATCTTCCGGACAACTTACCGACCACACACAATAATGTAGTACCTCTTGAGGTTCTGCATTCATTCTCATATTTTTTGCGTTTATACCATCGGAAAGATGCAAGCACTGCGCCACTCAAAGTCCGACACAAAACACAAGAATGGTTACCTCTCCAACCATTCAGCTAGTTATTTCACCCATTTTCAAGCACTCAGTTGCAACATCATACAAAACCATGAACAATTCTTGCATTCATCTCATCCACTGCCTACTCAATGTCTTGGATCAACATAATTTACATACTGGCTGGTGTCAAGATGGTTTTGTTCACTCAAGAGGCGACACTTTTTGATTGAATTTTATTTTGTTTGATATTGTTCTTCATTTCCGTAGTGGGTTGGCGGCTCCCTCATCAGAGGGTGCTTTAACTTGCAAGGGCAATATAGAATATTTTCCCGATTCTAAAATATGGATTCTCTGTGCATTCAGTTTGTTTACACTAATTGATAATCATCTCGCAGTAGTTCCTAGAGTGGATCACACAACAACATTGTAGTATCCAAAATTTCTCACACACTGGATGATTAAAGCAGGAGTAATCAAGTGCTCATGCAAGCTGGGAGAAGGAGTTTCCATAAGTGATTTCATAGGAGTCATTTGAATAGCCAATCGGGAGCTTCTGCGCGGCATTTTTTGTAACCTCCAAGCAACAACTGACTACCCGGTAAGCTGGTTCTGAATCTACAAGCAAGCCTGATTCTATCGCACGAATCACGGGCTCTAATAACAACATTCTTCACATTAAGACACAAAACCAACCTCTTCATATGTCCATGCCTTAATGAATCCTCCTTGAGACAGCTTGCTGCGACTGAGCAGAATGTTGACATCTGGCAACACCGCTTTGTCATCCAGGCCATCATCACTTGAGGCGACTCTGTTGTTGCAGGCACTGGCGTCAGAGCTCCAGTCAGCCTCCCTATTGTTGCAAGTTCAAAATTAGACCAAGAGTTGTATATTTTAGCACTAGCTGTTTTTGTAATTCTTTTAAATAAAAACAATGGGATCGCAATAGAAAGCAGCAATTTCAATACAAATGGCAACTTTCAGATAGTTTGTCCCGTAAACTGTTCTCGATCATTCCTAACCTTGACAAGGACACACTGTCATCCACCAAATTCTACACAGTTCTATGAGGTAGCTAAGTGTTTTTGATTACACATGTCAATTTATGCACATCAATTCCCTCTCTTCCTAATAAAGGTATTGATGAAAGAAACTTTCGAGTGTTTTTCAATATCCGAAAGAGCATTTAAGTTACTTTGAAAGGATATTCTTGGAATACCTAAATTTTCCAAAATGAGAAACCGGAAGACGTGGGCAAGAGAGGACCTGGCAATTGTGACACAGCATAGGTAGACCAGAAAAAGCTGTCAGGCCCAGCTGTTGAATCTGATTTTGATTATTGGACTTGACTAGTAACCTGGAGTGTATGTTGCAGGATCCTTCAGCATTTAGGGGCCAAATTTTGGAGCGACTGTGGGTGCATGAGAGGAGTAAGAGGTGCGCCTTGCCATCGGCCACCCCTCTTCTAGAGGATTCGGCCTTGAATCTGCTTAGTGTCGATCGGATTAATAGAATTGACCCCGCATTCTCCGCATGCTTTGTAACACCTCGTAGAAGAACATAACCAAAAAACTTCGTAATTCGTCGCGGTGTGTATAGCTAGTATTGTGACTGTGAAGCACTCACAGTTTCACCATTCTATCATCAACCCAACTAAGTTATACCTAAAAAATCGTGAGAGGAGCATTGTCCACAAAACCTGGGTGACTCTCTGTGCCAAACGCGGTGTCTCCCCCACACCAATACGGGTAACTTTCCACACCCTCATCACTTCTAATCACTGACAAAAAATTAAAGGATGAGAGTGCCAATAGAAAAAATATGTTCAAAGATGTATTGTCAGTTGAATAGGAAACAGTTGTATGGAAATTTTTATCTGACATGTCAATTTTGATGATTGTTCAAAGCTGCAGTCTTTTGTGACGCTATTCAAAGCTGCCTTACAAAGTTCATCAGTTACCTAACTCTTTTTCCTATAATTGCAAACTACATTTAGTGTAAGTAATTAGCTACACAGAAACCTGAAATAATTAGGCCTCTAAATTTTGATTTGATAAACTAATACTGCAGTAAAACAATCTATATTCCACGTTCAGAGTAATAGAACACCTGTGCTGTTGTTTATCCTCGTGCCGCCTTTCGCCAAGCGCTCCACACTCCGCCTCCGTTACTGAGGAGGAGGCTCCGATCGAGGCCCTGCGATCGCATCTTGCACTGGGAAACTCATCTCCATTGGAGCTTATTTGTTTTGGGGAACTCTGTGATTGGTCGGCAACTTCCTCCAGTACTGCTATCTCAGACTAGAAGGAAAAAATAAGATGTTTAGTAGAGTTGTGCAGAAAAATCAACAACAGATTTCTTTAGCTCGCCTGGACGATTGAATCAGATTGTTAAGCCCATCAGCCAATCACAGCAACAGTAAGTGTAATACGGTTGTAATAGATTGGTGAGCCCACCAACCTATCACAGATGACTACAGACGCCTGACACGCTGCGTCACTGAATAACCAGTGAAGGAGCAGCGTGTATAACGCTGATTGGTTACATTCAGCTACAGTACTAAAATATTTCTTACACTGTGGCCAAGCCGAGCGGTCGTAGTGGGTAGCCACCTACATGCTCCTATTCCGTGCAACTTTACATACTTTTCATAATTAGTTTGAAACGTAGTTTATGTCTGTTGAACTGTGAGAAATGTCTCCTTGGATCCATTTTACCGTCCACTTGGCAAGTGTTATCTTTTTATCTCCACCACCACCTGGATCATGGAGAAAAGGAGAGCGCACAGATAATTGTGAAGTTTGGGACCTTCTGGCTGAAGGCAAGGATCCCTACGCATCGCCTAGACAAGATACATTCAAATATTTTTGTGCTGCATGACTGTTGGGGAAGATTAAAGAAGAGCAAAAGGACAGCGTTCGCCTAAGAAAGAATAGAACAAACAGAGGTCCTCCATCGAGACAAATAGCCTTTTTGACATTGCTCATGCCGAAGATCTGTGCATGATCATGATTCAGGAAGACTGCATGATCATGATTCGGGATGACGAGGCAACATGGGTTAAGTGGACAAAAGCTTAGCTAAGAAAGAGGTCCGATCGCAGTGAGGAAGGATGCGTGTCTAAAAAGAGAGAAGTGGGAAGAACAAGCCCCCAGGAAGAACTACAGGGTAATGTTTGATTCAGGCCACCAAAGCGTTTGAGGCCCAAGGACGTTTGGACTTCTGCATTGATTTCAACTCTCCCACGACGTTCATGAGCCTATGATAAGGCCACGACGGCCAAGAGCCTATGACATGAACCAATACGGTTGAACATCAGCCGATTGAGTGTGAAGGGGCTCCAAGAGCGGAACCGGTGTGAGGAAAGAAAGAAAAATCTTTTCTCAAACACAATCGGTATGGTATTAGGTTTTGCATCTTAAGTTTATAAATAAATGTACACAAATCGAAAATAATGGTAAGCCAAGACAATCGAATCAGATTGAGTGGCCTTACTAATTTCATTGAAAATTATAAATGCCAAAATGTGACCGAGTATGTTGGTGACGTGCATCTTACATCCATAGGCAAACAAACACAAGTGCAAAACTGTCGGGAATATGTAACTGTCTGGAACATGTGAACCTTAGACGTGCACTTGTAACATGTGGACGTATAAGGTCACCTACTTATTGAAAATCTGGTTACTACGTGGGCAGCTTTCTCTGAGAAAGCGGGATTTGAAGTGTGTCAGAGAAGTGAGCATGTTTGCAGCATCTCGGACTCAACTGAAGCTCCTCCGACAAATATGGGTGTCCTTGAGAAGAGCTGGAAATACTAAAGCTCTGAGGTGGGGCAGGCAGTGGCACGAAAGCTGGAGAACCATCTGTGGTATCTGTCTGAACACCTCATGGGGCTGGACTTGTTTGATCTCAAGGTTCTCGTCGAGACAAAGCAGGCCATGGATACAGCCATGGAGGAAGATGATGAGAGAGATGGAGACATTTCAAAGAGGATTCATCTCCAGAAAGAATGTCTTCCAGGGAAACTGCAGACGCTTTTGACCCTGGGAAAGAGTGTTGTTAAGGCATCAACCAGTTTTTCTCGTTTCTCTCCCAATAAATGAGGCAAAAGAAGCTGGTAAACGTCTCGGAGGTTAACGAACACACCAACCGCAGCAGCGCCCTCATTCAGGAGTTCAACAGTAGCCACATGAAGAAAGAAAGGCAGGTCCAGTTCTTGCTCAGACTTGTGGCAGGCCACCACAAGTGGTTTTTGCTTGCTTCTAAGTCATTCCAGACGACTGGGCTACATTGAGTGTCTTGCAAGAATGAGACCTTAGCCTTTGAGCTGCTAATACCCAGATGGTGTCACTTTGTCAGGGTGCAGCACAGGCACGGTCAGCATATAAACTTTGCATGTCTGACACCTCCGCTAAATTTTATTAAATGTAGCCCAAACTGGAAACAGGAAAGTTTATTTCCAATTGGCACCTAAAACTGTCCAGGGTGAGAAAAAACAACAAAGAAATCACCTTTCAGCTTGTGGACCACCCTTTTGTTATGGTATGTCAGATTTAGAAAATTGCAGTGATATTTTGAAGCAATATGATAGACAACTAACAATTATAATGAATATTAAATACAGCAGTTGTGATTAGAATGTAGTTTTCAAAACTAATCAAGCCAGAAACACAAGTTTTCTAGAACAACTCTCACAGAATAAAGAAATAGGCCTAAATGATAAATGATTCCCTAGTAGTACAATAAAAGTAGCTATCAATCAAGCTTATTGAGTGTCAAAATCAAGCAAGTTGCATATGAGACCAAACAGCAAACACTGAACGTGACTTAAGCAACAAAAAATTTGAACATGACCAGAGCAGCAGGAATACTTAAAAATGCTAGCTAAAGACTGACCTAAATATCTTACCAGCCCAATGACCTTAACAATTTCAAGCTACCAACCAATAACCAATACAATCCAGATTGCTACATTAAAACTCTCCTTGTTGTGTACTATTTTAGGTCAATGTACATGAACAGCCACACACATAGAAGTTTCAGTTTTTTCCCTCACTAACCTTAAACAATGCTAACTCTTCTTCTAGCCTACTTTCTTCCTCAGTTTTTTCTTTGGTTTTGACAGCTGTTGCCTCTTGTTGTTGTTCATCTTGTGATGACTGTGGAAGCTGCTGCAGTTGATCAAGCGTAAGCTCCAGCAACTGCAAAAGATTCTGTTGCAATTCTTCCAACTGCTTCCTCTCTTCATCCTTGACCTGAGTGTTTTCTTGGAGGGCTGTGCTTACTTGGCTCAACTGGAATACAGTGCATGGAATTAGTTGTGGAGACATTTAATAACTTGTTACCACAACAAGGCAGGCTCAGGACCAGTGTTTGGAAAGCAACTGTACCTAGATTATTTTTCAATGATTTTGAACTAACTTAATTTTCTGAAAATTCAAAAAGAATTTGGAAAATGCAGCTAGATAAAGTAGCATACCTATCACTGATCTGAGGCAATTGGTACATGATGGAGACATTTAATGTTGTGATCTTACATTCTAGAAGACATTCAAACTAAGGCAACTAGCGTTGATCGGAGTGATTCTCGGCGGTCGGCAACACGGGGTGTTCTCGGACTTGAAAGAGCAGGTCTTTGTTAGTAAGTATCTGCTGCTTGTAAAAATTTGATACGTGCCCAGAATTTATGAAAAATCGCCAAAGTGATGGTGTGTTTTTCAGTTCCCTGATATTTTTAGTTTGGAAAAATCAATGTTCTGCAAACTTTGATGCTATGGCTAGAGTTCTCATTGGATGAGGGCCAAATTTGGTGTTGATACATGAGAAGGATTTTGGAAAGAAACAAACTTTTTTTAGATATATTTTTTCACCCCAGGTATCTATTTTGCATCTATTTTGATGATAAATATATTTATTTTTCTTCAATGAAAAGTAATTAAATGCAATTCTTCACCCATATAATGACATCTGGAAGTAAATGACTTAAAATAATGATACCACAGCTAATTTCAATTGCGTATCTAATTAAATAATGACCCAATGTTTATAACACATGGTGATATGTCTAGGTCTAGGAGTTCATTCATGTTTAACACCTACAGATGATATTTTTTATCATATTTTCATACCAAGATAACAATACCTTAGCTAGCATGCCTTGTATTCATGTTAATGCTATTAGTTTGCTATAGAATTGAAAGAAATACATTTTTTCATTGTTCTTCTCTATGATTAAAAAGATATTTTTTTTATATAATTTGTTCATTTACTGATACTTTAGGGTCATAATTAGTTTAGGATATGGAGAAATGACTTCCAGTAATGTTTGTTTGCAATTACTGAAGAAAAAGTTTGTTTCATGTGGGAAAATTGGGGAAAAAAAATCCTTAGACAGCTGGGTATGAGAGCAGCAGAAGACAAGCATCAAACACACATGTCACAGACGTAATATTATACTTAGCTAACATTTTATTTTAAGCAACTGATATATATACCAATATAGGCATGGCTTTTGATAGGCTCTCTCAAACTTTTAATTGGCGTTTCAATTATTGATAAATGGAGGGTGCGAGAAATCACCCTGCTTGGTACGGAAAATCACCCCCGATAGGGAGCCATAGCTTGCCACATGTTTTTTCATAACTAACTTCTTTTTGGTTGATTATAGAATGTTGAAACTTACGGTGCTTTATGATCATTTTAGTAGCTACACACACCTTAAATAGGAATTTTCTCGGTATCCTACTTTATAAGTTATTTCAAAGTATGTCAAAAATGCGAGGAGTCACCCAGGTTGACGCCATTTATATTGCAATGTTACAAAATCTCTATCTACATTATCTCACTAAGTCTAAGTGTAAGTGCTATGGCCTTATAGATCTAATGCTCTTAGGTCTTTTTGCAGTCTCAGCATGAGCTATGATCTTGTCTAAAAATACCATAGCTAGTGCAGCTATCTTGGATTTTTTAGTAGAAAATTGTTGATTCAAATTTTATTTTTGCCCTCATAGAGGTAGCCCCTTATATATATGGCTGATGGCAATTTCATAATTTTTATGTGGTTTCTAAGTAATTTTTATGAATATTCTGGAGTTTACGTAAGAAATGCCTTCTGCCTTGTCTCTTTGCGATCAAGCACACATATAACTTATATTTGATCAGAGTGAGCAAGGCGCCTTGTAAACCTATAGTAATATTTTTGGTGGAAAGCATCTGATATAGAACTCCTAATACCCCTAGCAAAATAGCCAGATATAAAGTTTTTGCATCAAGTAGCAATTGCTTACGTAGTCAATGCTTGATGGCACAGTGAGTGCAACTTTAGTAGCTACACCAAATAGCACTCATCCCTGTCCAAACCCAAACCCTTGACTTTTGGTTAGCCTGCTAGGCTGCCAACACGTTTACTCCAGACCAGCAACAATTTGATAGCTCAAAGCAAGACCTAACTAACACCTTTCTCTATCATGATGATTTTTTACAAAAAAAAAAAAATTAAAAGTTACAAACGTCTTTGTCTTTGAGCCCTTAATAAAGTATTATATTTTCCTTTCACCTCACTGAAAAGAACACACACACACACACACACAAGAGACCACCATAAACTAACCTGTTCATTGTACTCTCCAATGGAGTCTATCAGTTCTTGAGCTGACATGATGAATGCTACCAGTACAAACAAGTGGCAACATCAGTCCTGCTGAGCCCCATTCTACTGAATGCACCTTAACATTGGGATAAAGATTACAAAATCAGTTCTGATTCAATGAGTTGATAACATTTTCCACTGATGATATTTGTACAGAGATAATATGGACATGGACAATTGGCAAATCCCCCAAGAAGGTAGGGTGGCAACTGAAACGGTGGCATCTCATATTTTTTTTATGCACTTGCACACTTAATAAAATTTACTCATGGGCCCTTTAGTGTAAAAATCCAGCCAGGGCTCAGCAACACAAAGTTTGGGTTGGGAGGCTGGAGTGAGGTTGAGATCAACTCCAAAATATTTCACCAGTTTACTCCTGCATGTCATAGTTTCTGGGTACTCCCCCACCTATCATGCTTCTCCATGAAACTCATAAGGTTGAATTGCCCTTTCAGAGAGAGTCAAAACTTGTCAGTTCACAATTGTTCTCAACTCTTGCCTATTCATTGCAAGCTCTCTTGCTACCTCTATACTGATGTCTCTTCTTCCTAAAGCCTGCTTTACATCATCCATTCACCCAACTTTGGTCTTCCTCTTGGCCTACAGCTATAATCCAGCCACTGCTGTGGTCATCACCCATTTCACCAATTCCACTTCATTCATTCTCACCATGTGTCCAAACAATCTCAGCAGACATGAATCTACTCAGGCCTGGAATTTCCTTAGAAATTCCATTTTAATTTGAAATCATTTCTTAACCTATGCCTCAGCATTGCTACTGGCTCTAGCCATGCATCTCAAATATTCAATCTCAATAATATTCCAACATTATCTCCAATTTGATTTGCCTACAATGTCTAAGCCTGGCAGAGCACTACCTTCATGCAAAACCCTCTCTTTGCTTTCATACCATATGTCCTAAATCAGTAAACCTCATTGCAATTTGCAAACTTCAATAAAATTCATTTCCTAACACCTTCTCTCTAGTCTAGATAAAATCACAATTTCCACTACTCCAATCTTCTCTACATGCAGATTTTAAAACACCAAACTTCCTCCATTACCTAATCATCTAGGGGGACACATAATCCTCTTGAATAGTCAACCCTCCAACATCTAATTTTGTTGGAGGAGCATTGTTCATTTATTCATTCACACTCAAACTCCAATACTAGCATACACAGCTTCTTCTTCAAGTCTCACACCAGTAACCCTAATCCACAACCACTGCTGCTGCAACCACTTCTTGTCATATTTTACTTCTACTAATAGATCATTAGACATTTATTCTACAACCCTCCTCAACACCGCACATACAACTGCAATCCTACATTCATCAAAATCAGCATGAAATCCAAACAGCGCTCAATCCACCACAACCATAATGCACTATTACGCTTGGGGTCGAGAACACAAATGTTTTTATCTCTGAATATTTAGCAATCACTGGCTGAAATTGGCATACTAAGCTCATAG
>SDVV010026049.1:0-12321 GCA_016164225.1 Gammarus roeselii | reverse complement strand
ATATATACATGAAGGAAGCAAGAGGAAAGCGATCCATTATATTTCCAATATTTAATAGCTGTCTAGCTAAACCTATCAAATCTTCACTGTATTACTTTGCCTTACTTAATTTGATGAAGTGTATCTGCGTGTCTATTTTTTACGGTGTATCTATACTTTATGTGTTATTTATGTCGCCTATTCACCCCTTCGTAATCGCACAATGCTTTAGACCTATTTAAACAATATGTGAGCACATTTTGATTTCCCAACCCCATGCATTTGCTTTTTCCCAACCCCATGTATTCGTGATTTTTGCAACCCCATGTGTTTGTGATTTCCCAAACCCATGTATTCGTGATTTCCCAACCCCATGTGCTAGTGATTTCCCAACTGCATGTATTCGTGATTTCCCAACCACATGCATTCATGACTTCCCTACACAATAAATTCATGGTTTCTCAACCCTATGTATTCTTGATCCTTAACTCGAAGTAGACGTTGCCTGTAAGATCATTGATGATAGTGTTGTAAACTATATATTGCTCTAATTCAATTTCAACTTTCGTTTCGCTAATTCAAATGACGTATTTGTTAATGAAGTTTGTGTGCTATATTTATGGATTAAGAACACATTGCTGGGTGATAGAAATAAAATGATTTAATAATTATAATATCGATTTTAAGTAAGCCTAAAAGACCTAAAAGAATGATATCCTAATTGAATAATCCTAGAAAACAGTAGGAACAAAAAATTACGCCAGTCGATACATGACACTAATTGACAAGAAAATACTATCAACCATGAAGAATATAGCATCTATGTAACGAAAAGCACTGGTCATTCTTCTGCTTCTAACAAAAGTTAGAAATTCGGACATGTTCGAGAGACAATGTAAAAGCCACAAAGCGGCAGTTAAACATTTTTTGGCAAGTAAGATGCTTAGTTTGATTCGTTAATTCCTTACTTACAAAATTTATTGAATGCGGTAAAAAGAGGGCAGCCTGTTTTAAATTCTAAAACTGTTGAAGTGAATATATAAGTTGAGGTTGGATTTATTATAACTGGGGATGAATATAGATCTTGATCATGTTTTCTGAAAAATGTTTTGAATACGAATAGAACAATTTGAAAGTTATATTGATATTTCAGTTACATGATATTCATGATTTTAAAATTATGATTGGAATAAGAATTGAATGGAAGGTTGTTTATATCCATGATAGCGTTCTTCTGCAGCACAAATTTATCTTCCGCTACCATTTTTAACTTCCCATACCACTCTTCGACTTCGTTGATTAAGAATGGCTGAAACAAAGAGAAATAAAGGGTTTAAGAGACAGATTACCGGAGGAATTTATTTCCTTTGTATTAAATACCTTCACATCTTGACTTATGATATGCAGTCGATGGAATTTTTGAATGTTCAATTCTCATCAAATCATACACCAAGAAATTCAGTATATTCCATCTCGCGAATTCGATCCTTTTAACTTTCTGAGTTGTTAATAAGATGTAATTCTGTAAGAGAATAATGATGCCGATTCGGTTCACAGTGAGCAACTCATTTACATTGATCGACTTCTCTGTTAATTGGGGCGGGAAATTCGCGTGTGGAGTTTAAAAGGATTCTAGTAGAGCAGGTAACTACATCAGCGAACATTGTTTATTTGGAAAAGGATGATGCGTTTACTATATCGATTGGAAAAAAAATGCGAAAAGATGAGGCCCTAAACAAACCATGAGGAACACCACAACTAACATTGAGCGTGGTAGATTAAATTCCGCTCTCAGTTACACATTGTGTGCGGCTGAACAGATGCAAAGTGAATCAATCACTAGCAATTTCTCAATTCCACTGGACTTTTGATGACATCAATAAATTACATAAGTGCAAAAATGGAGAAAATAGTATGTAGTGTGAATCAATGTTATAATATATGAAATGCAGGTGCTTTATTATTGCTTGAGTCCAGTGGATGACGTCAACACAAATAATAGGGCAGATCATCGCTTAAAGCCTCCTACAATTGTCTGATACCGATACCCTTGCATAAATAATAATCAAATATGTCATCCATATCAAATTAATTGATTGAAGAATAACTATAGGTAACTTTTAAATGCGAAATAAAATATCGATTGGTTTTGAAGAGATACTACTGAATTCTGTGATGTTCATGTTCGATACGAGATGAATTACAAGTAAGAACCTTTTGAAAACATAATCAACAGCGCCTTTATTCTTTTAAATCAAATCCGTGTGATTTAATTTTTTGGAAGTGAGTCCGAACGAGTAGGAATTATAGAATATCATTTTATTCTATACTGATATCAAAAAACTGTTGCCAAGTTCACTCATTAGACACCAAATGTAAGAATTGGTTCATGAAGTCTTCTAAGCTCGATCTTAATTAAAAATTCACATGTTCTGGAGTTTTGAAAAGCAGCCTTGACGAATTATCTTAATACTATCAAAAATGACCTCAATTTCCCTAAAATGAATAACTGAATAAGTACCACAAACTAATATGAGAGTCCTTAATCGATGTTCAGCATTTCGACGTACCCCGACGTAGCGTTGAAGAGCTGTCCTACTTAGTTACATACCTGGCACCGCGCCGCGCATATCTTGTGGCACCGTCCATACAAGTGGCTACCATGCTCTAGCTGGTCACCTAACGGCACCCTATACCTTCAGGGCAACGGAGTGTCAAATATAACTACACAGCAAACATTGCAATAAAATGTGCGAGATTTGGGCAGGCGGGACGACATGGGAGGGACACGAGGGGCAGGGAGGCTGGTGAAGGGATAGGCCATGGGTCGAAGGGGTATGGGCATAGCAATACAGTTAATGGGTGTTACCTAGTATAGTGTATATTACAGAATTTCAGTGATAAGGTACAAAGGTTATGTATGATGTTTTTACGAACAGATTTACACCGCGGTAGAGCAGGCAATTCCCTCTGATATTTTTATGAACAGATTTACAACGCGGTATAACAGGCGCTTCCCTCTGATGGTTTTACGAACAGATTTACACCGAGGTATAACGTACGATTTCCTCTGATGTTTTTACAAACAGATTTACACCACGGTATAACAGACGATTCCCTTTGATGTTTTTACGAACAGATTTACACCGCGGTATAACAGACTATTTCCTCTGACATTTTCACAAGCAGATTTACACCGTGGTATAACAGGCGATTCCCTCCAATGTTTAAACGAACAGATATACACCGCAGTATAACAGACTATTCCCTCTGATGTTTTTACGAGCACGTTCACACCGCGGTATAACAGACGTTATTGTTTTGATGTTGATTTATTAACGAGCAGGTTTGCACCGCGGTATGACAGACTATTTCTCTGATGTTTACACGAACAGATTCACACCGCGGTATAACAGAAAATTCCCTCTGATGTTTTCACGATCAGATTTACACCGCGGTATAACAGACTTTCCCTAAGATGTTTTTACGAGCAGGTTTACATCACGGTATAACAGGCGATTCCCTCTGATGTTTTTACGATCATATGTACACCGCGGTACAACAGGCGATTCCCTCTTATGTTTTTATGAACAGATTTACACCGCGGTATAACAGACTATTCCATCTGATGTTTTCACGAACAGATTTACACCGCGGTTAAACAGACTATTCCATCTGATGTTTTCACGAACAGATTTACGCCGCGGTAAAACAAAATATTCCCTCTGATGTTTTAACGAGCAGATTTACGCCGCGGTTTAACCACTCTGAAATATATTGCGATCACAAGGACAATCATTTAGAACTATTGTTCCACCTTTCATGAACAACTAAGACTTTTGAAAAGGCAACCATTTCAGAAAATAAAAACGATGACATGGTAGGCACACAAAAAAAAGAGTATCATAACAAACTACAGCACGACAGTTAAAAGAAAACGAGCTGCGCGACTCGAGGTGAAATTTGAGATGCCGGCTGTCGCAACGAGCCGTAATGAGAGGGTGAGATGGCAGTCCCGTCACTCTCTGAGGATCGGACGAGGAGAAACCAATACCGGGGATTGGCTATTGTCCTTTGATTGGCATCGGTGGCAGCCCAATCAGGAAACGATCTTCACTGAAAACAAATTGAAAGTTGCGGGTGCAACAGACAAGCAGTGTTCTTCGCTTGGCGACAACTCGAAGGAAAGGGCGTGGTGGAGAAGAGTAACGAGGCTTGGGCGGTTTGGTGAATGATGCTGGTACTCACTTTGTGTGGTACTGGTAGTTGCATTAAGGGAAAATGGTAGTAGCTTTGAGTGACACAAATACTCGCTTTGAGTGACACCAATACTCGCTTTGAGTGACCCTGGACGCTGCATTGAGTGGCCCTGGCACTCTCTTTGAGTAGCACTGATACACCAACTTTGAGTGGCACTGGCACTCTCTTTGAGTAGCACTGACACACTCACTTTGAGTGGCACTGGCGGTCGCGACGCTTGCCACTGCAACTTTCTTTGAGTGACACAGATACTTGTTTCGAGTAGGTAGCAGTGATCCTTGATATAAGAGGCCAAGGCACTCTCTTTAAGTGGCACTCATACTCACCATGAATGGAACTCACACTCGCAATGAGTGGCACTGATTCTTACTTTGAGTTACACTAATGTTCGATTTGAGTGGCCCTGACACACGCTTCTAATGGCACTAATACTGGCTTTAGAAGAGTTGTTGAAGTTGATTGTGAGAGCAGAATCTCTGCCTCTCGACAGAGGCAGGACTGTGTGTCTGTTCTTCAATATTGACGTTTATTTCAATTCGGTCTCACTGACTAAATTACTTTGCTCGAATAATAACATAATATTGTCCCATCCATAAATATAATGTACATAAGCAGTGAACTTGCATGACAATTATTTATGCTGAACATCAATTGACATGGGCTGAACCAAAGTAAACAGCAACTCCCACCTGTACACTCGAGTCTACGAGTCAGTGGAGTTTTCTTGTTGAGGCTCATTACGTCCCCATTATCAGGACTTCAATCATTTCGTGAAACACATTTAGTAACTAAGAATCGTGCACCAAATGAAACCATGACCCTTACCTTTCAATAAATTGGATTCGTAGAAAGTAAATAAATTCAGTTAGTCTGTTTCCTAATCGCGCATGGGCGTAACATTTCAATGCGTTAGTCAAACATACGAAGAGCTTTACATTCCCTATTCGTATGCTGCAGGAGTGCTGGATGGAGGACGATGTCCTCACCAGGAGACACGTCATTCAATGGATACATGTCGTTTAATAGAAGCATGTCATTCAGTTAGTACATGTTCTACTGTGGAAGGCAACCGCTGCGTGAAGTGTACCTCCTTCCATCCACGTTCGTAATACCACTCCGCTGTCAGTCTCCTTTTAAAACGGTAAACTACCGCTCAAGCTGATGTATCTCGCTTTTAATTTGTGAGCCTAGCCAGAGCGTGCGTGCTTACCTGGGGAACACACAGACACAGGTTGGGTGGGACTCGAGAGAAGAACTCGGGCACACAGGCACGGGTTGGGTGGGACTCGAGAGAAGAACTCGGGCACACAGGCACGGGTTGGGTGGGACTGGAGAGAAGAACTCAGGCACACAGACACAGGTTGGGTGGGACTCGAGAGAAGAACTCGGGCCCGCAGACACAGGTTGGGTGGGACTCAAGAAGAGAACTCGGGCCCACAGACACAGGCTGGTGGGACTCGAAAGATGAACTCGGGCACACATGCACAGGTTGGGTTGGACTCAAGAGAAGAACTCGGGCACACAGACACAGGTCGGGTGGGACTCGAGCGAAGAACTCGGGCACACAGACACAGGTTGGGTGGGACTCAAGAGAAGAACTCAGGCACACATACACAGGTTGGGTGGGACTCGAGAGAAGAACTCGGGCCCGCAGACACAGGTTGGGTGGGACTCAAGAGAAGAACTCGGGCACACAGACACAGGTTGGGTGGGACTCAAGAGAAGAACTCGGGCCCGCAGACACAGGCTGGGTGGGACTCAAGTGAAGAACTCGGGCACACAGACACAGGTTGGTGGGACTCAATAGATGAACTCGGGCACACAGACACAGGTTGGTGGGACTCATGAGGAGAACTCGGGCACACAGACACAGGTTGGTGGGACTCAAGAGAAGAACTCGGGCCCACAGACATAGGTTGGTGGGACTCAAGAGAAGAACTCGGGCCCCCAACCTGTGTCTGTGTGCCCGAGTTCTCCTCATGAGTCCCACCAACCTGTGTCTGTGTGCCCGAGTTCGTCTCTTGAGTCCCACCAGCCTGTGTCTGTGTGCCCGAGTTCTCCTCGTGAGTCCCACCAACCTGTGTCTGTGTGCCCGAGTTCTTCTCTTGAGTCCCACCCAACCTGTGTCTTTGTCCCCGAGTTCTTCTCTTGAGTTAAGCCCAACCTGTGTCTGTGGGCCCGAGTTCACCTCTTGAGTCCAACCCAACCTGTGTCTGTGGCCCGAGTTCTCCTCTTGAGTCCCACCGGGACTCAAGAGGAGAACTCGGGCCTTAGACACAGGTTGGGTGGGACTCAAGAGGTGAACTCGGGCCCACAGACACAGGCTGGTGGGACTCGAGAGAAGAACTCGGGCACACAGGCACAGGTTGGGTGGGACTCAAGAGAAGAACTCGGGCACACAGACACAGATCGAGTGGGACTCCAGAGAACAACTCGGGCATACAGACACAGGTTGGTGGGACTCAAGAGGAGAACTCGGGCACACATACACAGGTTGGTGGGACTCAAGAGGAGAACTCGGGCACACATACACAGGTTGGTGGGACTCAAGAGAAGAACTCGGGCACACAGACACAGGTTGGTGGGACTCATGAGGAGAACTCGGGCACACAGACACAGGTTGGTGGGACTCAAGAGATGAACTCGGGCACACAGACACAGGTTGGGTGTACTCAAGAGAAGAACTCGGGCCCACAGACATAGGTTGGGTGGGACTCAAGAGAAGAACTCGGGCCCACGGACACAGGTTGGGTGGGACTCAAGAGATGAACTCGGGCACACAGATACAGGTTGGGTGGGACTCAAGAGAAGAACTCGAGCACACAGACACAGGTTGGGTGGGACTCAAGAGAAGAACTCGAGCACACAGACTCAGGTTGGGACTCAAGCGAAAAAAGCAGAACGACAGAAGAGTGACAAAGTCTTTCTTACTGCAATTAGATGCGTCATTATGCAAACAGGTGGAAAGTGCTCCACGCTTACCGGCACACATCTTTTCGAGGAAAGAAAAAGTTCTTTCTCTTAACTACTCAGTGCTTGTGACGACACAGGGTCCCATGGGTGGCAAGGACTGTGTCTTGACGATCTCAGACACGTGTAGTGATTTTGGTCACCTCTAAGTAATTGGGCTAACAATAGAAGTGAATTATCTTCACTACTTTTTCAAACTTTTATAACTTTGAAGATTTCTATTATTTGGCTAGTCTGAAAAAATAAGCATTACATGTATGCAAACAGAAATGAATTCTTGATACGCAAATCATTACACGCATATACCATATATGATGCATGCTTGACTCCCAGTCAACTGATTCATAAACTGCTGACGACGCAACCTGCTGCATACATCTGTCAGTACCTACATGCCACGCAGCTGACCACGCCGATAATTTTATATACTATACATGCATCAGTGCATACGGATTGTACACCAGAGTTCATGAAGCCTGCATACCGGCATTTTTTTAAATATTAGTATCAAAATTGTAATTCCGTATTTTTCGACCATTTCAACCGAACAAAGAGCGCTTACGGCCAGGGGGTACCGCAACTGATGACGTCAAAGAGCGCTTACGGCCAGGGGGTACCGCAACTGATGACGTCAAAGAGCGCTTACGGCCAGGGGGTACCGCAACTGATGACGTCCAAAGAGCGCTTACGGCCAGGGGGTACCGCAACTGATGACGTCAAAGAGCGCTTACGGCCAGGGGGTACTACAACTGATGGCGTCCAAAGAGGGCTTACGGCCAGCGGGTACCACAACTGATGACGTCCAAAGAGCGCTTACGGCCAGGGGGTACTACAACTGATGGCGTCCAAAGAGGGCTTACGGCCAGCGGGTACCACAACTGATGACGTCCAAAGAGCGCTTACGGCCAGGGGGTACCACAACTGATGACGTCAAAAAGCGCTTATGACGAGGGGGTACCACAACTGATTGCGTCCAAAGAGCGCTTACGGCCAGGGGGTACCACAACTGATGACGTCCAAAGAGCGCTTACGGCCAGGGGGTAGCACAACTGATGACGTCGAAAGAGCGCTTGCGGCCACGGGGTAGCACAACTGATGACGTCCAAAGAGCGCTTACGGCCAGGGGTACCACAACTGATGGCGTCCAAAGAGCGCTTACGGCCAGGGGGTAGCACAACTGATGATGTCCAAAGAGCACTTACGGCCAGGGGGTACCACAACTGATGGCGTCCGAAAAGCGCTTGCGGTCAGGGGGTAGCACAACAGATGACGTCCAAAGAGCGCTTACGGCTAGGGGGTACCACAGCAGATGGCGTCCAAAGAGCTCATACGGCCAGGGAGTACCACAGCAGATGACGTCCAAAGAGCGTTTACCGCCAGGGGGTACCACAACAGATGACGACCAAAGAGTGTTTACGGCCAGGGGTTACTACAACAGATGATGTCCAAAGAGTGCTTACGGCCAGGGGGTACCATAACAGATGACGTCCAAAGAGCGTTTACAGCCAGGGGGTACCACAACAGATGACGTCCAAAGAGCGCTTGCGGTCAGGGTGTACCCCAACAGATGACGTCCAAAGAGCGTTTACAGCCAGGGGGTACCACAACAGATGACGTCCAAATAGCGCTTACGGCCAGGGGGTACCACAACCGATGACGTCCAAAGAGTGCTTGCGGTCAGGGTGTACCCCAACAGATGACGTCCAAAGAGCGTTTACAGCCAGAGGGTACCACAGCAGATGACGTCCAAATAGCGCTTACGGCCAGGGGGTACCACAACCGATGACGTCCAAAGAGCGTTTACGGACAGGGTGTACCACAACAGATGACGTCCAATAGGATGCATTAAGCGACATCTGTTGCTGCTACAGAAATGACTCTGAACCCAAACCAATTATAATTAGGCCGCAAAGCAAGTTCGCACCGCCTGAAGCGAAGAAAATGTGCAAGCTCATCAATAGCATTGATAGGTTCATGATTGGTGCATCAGTGGCATTGATGGGCTCATGATTGATGCATCAATGGCATTGAAGGGCTTGCAATTGGCGCATCAGTGGCATTGATGGGTTCATGATTGCATCATTGGCATTGATGGGTTTACGATTGGTGCATCCTTGACACTGATGAGTTCATGATTGATGAAATCTTATGTATAAAATTTGCGATTTGAGATATAATGTAAATAATTCAACCAGATGGATATTGATTATTTATGCTGACTAGCCCATGAGCTTTTAAGCGTACACATCACAATTGGTATACCTAGGATGACATACTGTACTTGAGCTGCTCCATAAATTTTTAAATCAGCACGCAAATATTTATTGTTAGTTATGATTCTTTCATGATAATATCAATTCAGCCCTGGACACCCTTGACACCAATAGAGAGTTCCTTTCAAGCTTAGACGTCAAGCGTCTTTCTCTCAGTAGATGGCAGGAACGCCACACGCGCTTATACGTTCAAGCCAATGTTTCCTGTCTTCGGGACATTCCCTCCGAGGAAGGCAAGAATACTGTCGGACAGCAGATTGCAAGCGTCGCCAGGATTGGTGACCCTCATACAGCCACACAATCTGATGGTCGATCACTGGCAATATGGCTTCAGCCAGCAGATTGACAAGGTTGCCAGGATTGGTGACCCTCACACAGCCACGCAATCTGATGGTCGATCACTGGCAATATGGCTTCAGCCAGCAGATAGCCAAAGTTGCCAGGATTGGTGACCCTCACACAGCCACGCAATCTGATGGTCGATCACTGGCAATATGGCTTCAGCCAGCAGATTGGCAAGGTTGCCAGGATTGGTTACCCTCACACAGCCACTCAATCTGATGGTCGATCACTGGCAATATGGCTTCAGCCAGCAGATTGACAAGGTTGCCAGGATTGGTTACCCTCACACCGCAACACAATCTGATGGTCGATCACTGGCAATATGGCTTCAGCCAGCAGATTGACAAGGTTGCCAAGATTGGTGACCCTCACATAGCCACGCAATCTGATGGTCGATCACTGGCAATATGGCTTCAGCCAGCAGATTGACAAGGTTGCCAGGATAGGTGACCCTCACACCGCAACACAATCTGATGGTCGATTTCTGGCAGTATGGCTTGCACCAGACACAATTATTGGAGCATACTTTTAGAAGCATGTGGTGGCGGTGCTTAATAAATATTATGATAGGTAAAAGTTAAATCTAATTCTTCCTTCTATTTCATTCGTTCAATTCTATATATCAGTTTGTTGACCAATTTATGATATATCACCCAGTCGAAAACATTTAGTAAAAAATATGGAATTCGAAAAATTGTTTTCAGGCTTAGTGATTGGTTCAAACAGCGCATGTACAACATTGACCTTTGATATTCATAAATTATACACGGTTAACTACTTGACAGAATTTTCTGTATTGTATTTTATAATTTTTTTTCCATGTTATACCTCATTTAATGACAGCTGACAAATGCAAATACAGCCAAGCGCAACATGAACCGGTACAAATTATGGTACTGACGGTGTCCCCTCACTTCGGTTCACAAGCTTTAGAGCCCATTTGTAATGAGGGAGCAGAGTTGAAGTGTTCAGACAACAGGCACTAGAGGGCACTAATTACCAGGTACTGTGTATGGGTGTGCATCGAGAGGGACTTGTTAGAGACCTGGCCAGTACACTCCCATGTAGCTTAAAGTGAACGCAAGTGGTTTCACCTCTCGCTTTGAAGAAGAAAGAGTAAAGACATTTGGTTGAAGGTTTCTTGTTACAGTCTCATTACTCAATTCCCAAAGACTGGTGTACCGATATTCTTGATGAACTTTCTTCAAGGTGAACTTAAGGAACAGAAAGATATTTTGGTGAGGCGAGTTAAACAATTTATCACAAACACCTGGTATTCAATCCCTTATCATAAATAAATAGTATATTATTGAAGCGGAACTCATTCGAATAAGAAACATCCTTTCCTCGGCGATGAATAAGTGAGTACAAACAAGTCGTTTGGGCTGTCGCTCTTGAAGCTACACAAGTGCTTTGCAGTACGTTATGTTTAAGCCTTTTCCTTCATTCGCTATCAGAGAAATAAGTTAACATGTTTACCATCCTTTTGCGTGGAGGCGAATTTTATTACAAGTCCAAAAAAAATGCACCGGCAACGAATACTTTTATTAAATTTTGATTACAGATTGCATCAAAGGGGCTTTTTACTCCGAAAACTTATTGATTTGCGTGTAACACGCGTGTGAAATGTAAACAAACGTGGTCCAGTTACGATGACGTCGAGATCAATGTAATAGACTCAAGATCGCTTTAAACAAAGAACTTATACATGAGTGTTAACATTTTCGCAGAGGTCGTTTTTTGTTGGAGATTTCTTTGTAATGGATACGGGTGGAACATTCCTAATAGCTGCCCCTACTTACAACACATACATGCAAGAGGTATGTGCTGCGTATTAGTCGTATCCACTCGGGTTATAGCTACGTAAACTCTGAATCTGAATTGATTTTCCGACGACTTCGGTAGTGCAGAAGCGAATACATGACATAACCATCTCACAGCAAAAGGTACAATTAAGAGGAACTACAATAATATTTAAACTTTTGTTCATGTTCTGATCTGGAGCTGAAGGAGATAAAAAATTCAATAAGAGTGTTAGCATCCTAGAAACTGCGTCGTTCGAGGCAAGCACTGGTTTTACCCCCCTCCCAGCCTCTTACACCCCTCCCCTCAACCACCTTTTGAGGACAAAGGTTAAACTGAAAAGCATGGAAGAATCCTTCCGCCCCTCCCCCCCTGCCATCCCCATCCTGGGAAGGGTAACCGCGGCATTGTGAAACGACACTCGTTTTCCTACAGCGCCGTCTGTGTAGGCAGCTGGCAACGCGTCGAAACACGAGAGCGAGAGAGGTTGCAGCTCGAGACACGAGAGCTACGACGCGAGAGCGAGAGAGGTCGCAACTCCGAGACACGAGAGCTACGACACGAGAGCGAGAGAGGTCGCAACTCCGAAACACGAGAGCTACGGCACGAGAGCGAGAGAGGTCGCAACTCCGAGACACGAGAGCTACGACACGAGAGTGAGAGATAGGTCGCAACTCCGGGACACGAGAGCTAC
>SDVV010026048.1:0-12321 GCA_016164225.1 Gammarus roeselii | reverse complement strand
TATATTAGATAGTAATAAATTATTAGCAAAAACATATGCTACTTGAGAGTTCTACCAAATTATATATGTTCCATGTTTTAAGAGGGAAAAATTCATCTCCAATTTCAAATCACCTATAGACTTGTCAATAGCACAATGTGAGACAACATTTGTTACCAAATTTTCTAGCTCTTGCAATGCTGCCTCCACTCTATAAGCTGTTCTTCCTCCTGTTGGCTATTTTGCTGTCATAGACTATTTCCTCATTTGTGCTATTGGAGCACCTTCAACGCACCAGCTGATTATATTTATTGTCATCTTGTTTAATCAGAGATCCTGGACTTTGGCTATCCTCAAAACACCGACCCTGGTGTACTGAAAACTTTCATCACTCAACAAGGGATCAAGACTGCCAGTAAAGAAGAGCAGGCTCAGATCACCTCCCAGGTAAGACAGATCATCTATCAAGGCTCCTGTCTTAAGTTCTTATCTTGTGTTTCTTGTTCTGTTTTGATTGAGTTAGGTTTGTCTGCCGTAAGCAATCAATTGATGCATTGGGTTCCTGTTGGATGGTCTAGGTAGTGGAATTAACGATAGGTTAGTGATGTCTTGACAGGTGATTGTTTTGTAATCCTGTGAAGTTATTCATTATTACATTGATACAGCAACGCATCAAACTAGCTTCTGATATTCATCCTCCATAGCCCTCATAGAGGAACCCTGTTCCTGCCGTTTTTCAATTTAAATGTTTCCTTGACTTTTACAATTGTAGTGGTGACTTCAGCATACCACGAACCTAAGCAAAATCGAAGACAGACAACAACTTATCAATGACAAGACACAGCACTAGTTGCTGGTTAGACGTCAGTTGCCAGAAGGACAATAACTCCACTGACCTAGAGAGCCTTGTAATTGTAATTTAATCCACTGATATTTACCGTTATTTGTTCTATGCAGCTCTATATTTTTGCAATAGAGATGCAACCAGACTGATAAGACCTAATTTCTTTAAGAAATGAATACCAAATAATACTTGTTTATTTGGTTAGTATAACTATATACCCGTTCATGCTTTGTGCCTTACTGCAAAACTCTCCTAGATTTTATCTCAGCAGTGTCCTATCTGCTTAACCCAGTTCGGATCGCCTCCCCTCGCCCTGCAGGTGACAGGCCAGATCGGGTGGCGGCGTGAGGGCATCAAGTACCGCCGCAATGAGCTCTTCCTGGATGTCATCGAATACGTAAACCTGCTCATGTCACAACAAGGTGTTCTACTAAAATCTATTAAGCTATAAATTTATTTTTTATATTCTAAGTAGCTATTTTTTCATAGTTGGCTGCAATGAAATCTGACGTTTGGTTTCTAGAAGGAAGGGTAGCCACGTCCTCGAGGGTAGCCACGTCCTCGAATTGTCCTTGAATTTGGGAATGTGTCCTCCGAAAAAATTGGCCCAAAAATAGCCTTGATTTGTTCTTGAATTTGTTTAGCACAGGCATATATTTACATTATATATAATATCCAGTGGAGGTCAATATGAGGCAGACTTGTAAAATCTTCAAAACATATTATATTGTACTGCAAGTTTTGTGAAGGGAACTTTAGTCAGGCCCTCTTACTTGGAGACTGCCGATTGAAGTTGCTAAGGCCATAATCTGCATTCTGATTACCTTACTTGCCTGCTTGGAAATGATTAATTTGTTTTGATTTATAATTACCAACTTTTTTTGAACAAAATCACTGCTACTTGGTTATCAGTTTAAATATTACACTTGTTTAGTGAATACCTAACTAGGTACTTCATATTTGTTACTATACTGACATCACAATACTATATTTACATTTTTATTTTTTTGCTGACTAATAAATTATCTACAATAAAGCAAACAAATATTTCCACATTTGAAAACAATGAAAATCCTAGTATGGATGTGTCCTAAGTTATCTGTTATGGTTAACAGGATAAATGCACATTTAAGCTTTCTATGGTATATAAATAATTCATTAAAGTTACAACTTTACGGATCAATGCATTATTACTTTCTTTTAGATGTGTACAGTAGGCTACTAATTTGCAATTATGATAAATTGTATTTGATGTAGCTAGTAGGTATATGTGTTATTTTTGTATACATATAAATATTTCAGTATCTGTATTCAATTTCTGCATTGTATGGTTGCTCTGTAGGCATAGCGCTTTCTTGCACCTTTACAACATTACAAATCACTGCATAATTATTTCTTCTTTTTGATATGTACAATATGCTCTTAATTTGCAATAATGATATAGCTATATCACAATTTTGATGTAGCTAGTAGGTATAAATATAAATATTTTTTGTATTCATTTCAGTATCTGCATTTAATTATTATATTGTTTGGTTGAACTGAAGGCACTACAGCTGAATCTCTGGTTAGGAATTATTTTTATTTTTTAATGTTTCACATTTTTATATTAGAAGTCTAGTATTTTTTTCGTTAAAATCATTGCAAAGATTAAATAATGACTTGATGAAGCATAAAAAAAAGTGATAACTGTGGTGGGAGTCTGACATTCTCTGTCAGAATGGCTTGGGGAGGATCCTGATTGGGTCTTCATTTTATTCATTCTTTTTTCAATTTTCTTTTATTTGTGATTATGAAGCAATATAACTTAATTTAGGCTATTGGCATGTATCTTTATTACCTAAATAATGAAACTTGTATTGAATTTGAAATGTATTGGTAGCTATGCATCTCTACAGATATCAATATACTTAATTTTTCTTGAAATGTCCTGGAATTGTTGTTGAATTGTTCTTGAATTTGTTTTGGAGAAAAGCATTGTTACCCTGCTTTGTCACTCAAATCTATCAACAGATTAGGCGTCTTGGTTCCTGCAAAGTTGTACCCCTAATCTTATTAGTTACAACTAAACTCGATTTTTCTGGCCAACCAAATCTACTTCCTAGGTATGTGTTCTTTTACAGCTCTTTACTTCAAATTCAAATTTGCTAAGTAATTTGTCATGCTTTGATTATTTACGGTTTACTTTGTTGTGTCCAGGTCAGGCGTTGTCCGCTCACGTGGCCGGGAAGGTGGTCATGAAGAGCTACCTCTCTGGGATGCCTGAGTGCAAGTTTGGCATCAACGATAAGATCGTCATGGACGCCAAGAGAGGTGAACTAACTAATAGATTGAACTGACTGATAGGGTTTGTGATAGTTAATGAGGTATGCATCTACTGCATTTGGCAGTTAACTGAAATTATACAGATACAGACATCAGGCCGCATCCCCCAGAAAGGGGGGTGGCCTCCTTCACTCGCGCCTTCACTTCAGTTTCCACTAGTTCAGTTTTCTCCACATAGGAGCCCAGATACATAAAACACTGAACTTCCTCCAAGAGCTCTCCATTTAGGGTGACACTAATTTTGCTGGCATCAACAGTCCTCGAGCATCTCATTACTTAACTCTTACCCACGTTCACTCGGAGCTTCCTCCTCTCACACACTCTTCCAAACTCAGACACTAGCCTACATAGCTTCTCCTCCGAATCCGCAACCAGGGCCGTATCATCAGCAAATAGCAACTGACTCAACTGCCAACTCCGCCCATTCGCTTCCAACAGTTCCAAGCCACGATCCAGCACACTCGCGTTCACCTCCCTGACCACTCCATCTATATAGAGGTTGAACATCCAGAGAGACATCACGCAGCCTTGTCTCAGTCCCACTTTCACTGTGAACCAATCACTCACCTCGCTCCCCACTCCGACACATTCTCGGCTGTCAGCATAGAAACTGCACTGCTTTGAACAAATGTCCGCCCATTCCATACAAACGCAACACCCTCCACAGAGCTTCCCTGTCAATTCTATCGTATGCCTTCTCCAGATCCATGAAGGCCCAGAACACATCCTTTCCTTTGGCAAGGTACTTCTCACATACCTGTCCCTCTGCAAAAATCTGATCGGTACACCATCTACCACTCCTTAAGCCACACTGTTCCTCTCCAATTGCGCAGTCCGTACAGTCTAATCCTTTCGATCAGCTCTCTTACGTACAACTTACCAACCACACATAACAGACTGATACCTCTCGAGTTGCAGCATTCATTTATATCTCTTTTGCCCTTATATAGCGGAACAATGCAGGCACTGCGCCACTCACTCGGTACCACGCCTGCCGCAAAACACGAGTTCAGTAACCTCGCCAACCATTCGACAATCGTTACTCCACCCTTCTTCAGGCACTCTGTCGCAACGCCATCCAAACCAGGGGCTTTCCCTGCTTTCATCACGTCCACCGCCTCTTGCACCTATTCCCTGGTAATGTCGGCAAAAAGTCTCTCCCAAAACTGGCTTCCGAGCACCACCACCCACAGCAACAATGTCAGCCTCTCTGTCATCCTTGACATTCAACAGCTCATCAAAATACTCGGCCCACCTCTTCCGTACATTACCACTTTCCAACAACAACTGGCCGTTTTCATCTTTCACCACTTTCTCCTTTCCGGTCTCCCTTTCTCACCCTCTTCGCCTCTTTCCAAAATATCTTCTTGTTCTCAAAATTCTGTCACAACCGTCTGCCCCACCTGGCATCAGCGTCCCTTTTGGCTCTCCTCATTACCCGCTTCACCTCGTTTCTCCTCTCTTTGTATCTTTCATGAGCCACCTCCGACTTCACATGCAACCACTCCTCAAACGCACCTCTTTTCCGTGCCACCGCCAGTTTGACCTCCTCGTTCCACCACTCACAGCCTTTCCTCCTGCACCCGCCCACACGGCGCGCACCACACACCTTCTTCGCACATCTCAGCAACGCATCCCTTAACGTCTCCCATTCTTCCTCCTTTCACTACCTCTCTTCCTCTTCCCACTCGTTTGTTGCCCTTCCACTTCTGCTCCACTCTCAATCTACCTTCTACCAGCAGATGGTCAGACACTCCTACACCCGCACATCCAACAAATCCATCAGTGCTCTCTCCACCATTGCATCATGGGCGATCCTTACCCATGTGTACTTGAGAATATCTCGCTTCTTGAACAAACTGTTCCCGACCACCAACTCCTGCTCCATACACAGACCTATCAAGTTTTCGCAACTGTCATTCACAGACACATTTGCCTGACTGTAGTGTATTTGAGTTAGAAATTTTCACAGTCAGGGTAGCTATCTGCCATTTTAAGGATATTAAAGAACACAACTGAGGTCCAATCTCATTTTTGAACCTCTGGATGTTGTCTGTGTTTGACAAACGAGGCACACTTTTGATTTCTCGTATTTTCAGACGTATTCTATTAATTGAGTGATGAGCCTTGCAGGTAAAACTGCTCAGTGCTGTTCTGCACGTTTCTGTGCTACCTGCCAGTTTATTTCGCACCGTCACTTTCCTCACAATCTTTTCATACCTAGATGTTCACTGAGTAACCTTCCACCATTTTTCGTGTGTTGATGATCATGAACCTTTCAAAATTTCTCGTGAATAAATAAAACCTCACGGTTATTTGTCTGTTGAGCTTATTAATTTCCTTTACTTATGCGATTCTTGATGTAAAACTTCTTTGAACTTCAGCTAGTCTTTTTAGATCAATCCGCGTGTGTGTTATCAACAAAAGACTAGAAGCTAATGTCTAAGATCGATTCACATGTCTTCTATCATCCGGCGTTTCGGGACAACTCCACGGGGCGGCTTTTGCAAGAATCTGCGGTGGAATGAATGAAAGCCATCCTTCATTTTTCGTTACCTATTGCTCAGGTTCCTCTGATGATAACCAGCGCGCCAGCAAGACGAGCATTGCCATCGACGATTGCCAGTTCCATCAGTGCGTGAAGCTGAGCAAGTTTGAGACTGAGCACAGCATCTCTTTTGTGCCCCCGGACGGAGAGTTTGAGCTCATGAGGTGAATTTTGCATTAATACATTCAGCCGACAAGGTGAGGAATTGATTTTTGAACTTGAAGAGTACGGTACGTTCAGGTATTTGGGAAATGTGCAAATGATGGAAAAGTCATGAATTACTTTAATATTAGATTGAATTGTGAGGGAGATATTTGTTGAAGTATGCAAGAAAATTATGGCAATTTTAATTTGATCACTCGTCTGTGGAATAACATTCGAAGGCCTTTTTATCACGGTGGGATGTTATTACTCCACGATTGGGGTATATTATATTTTTCTACCCTTCCTATTATCGTTTCCACTCCCACTCGTGCCCCAGGTACCGTACCACAAAGGATATTTCGTTGCCGTTCCGCGTAATCCCGCTCGTCAAGGAGGTCGCTCGCACCAAGATGGAGGTGAAGGTCGTCATCAAGAGCAACTTTAAGCCGTCCCTACTCGCCCAGAAAATTGAGGTGACATTCTTGATTTCAATGGCATTTAGCAATGCATTTTTCATCGTGTCCTTCATCGATCGTCCTTCCTAACGTCTAATCCTTGAAAAAATTAAAAGTCATGTTTATGAAATTTTGGTCTACATTGATCAGTTTTTAGCCTTCTCGTCTACATTCAATTAGATGTTATTAACGTTTACCAGCAGCCTGTTGTTGTTCGGGAGATTGTTTCATGCTTGGGTGAGATAGAACTAATATACTTATTATGACTATTAACCGGAAAAACGCATCCGGACACTTTAGCACAAAAGGGGGCTAAGTTGTGTGAGTGTGAGCGTATGAGGGTGTGAGGTGCGCCTTGCCGTCGGCCACCCCCCTTTCTAAGGGATGCGGCCTAGTGTCTGTATCTGTATTTGTATGACTATTACATATAATAACGACATAAGTTGACGGTTACTAAATCTGATACGTTGAAGTTCACTTGTTGCGGCGTTGAAGTCGTGCCATTACGTACTTGAAATGGTGTGATACCAGTCTCCTTCCTCAGGTGCGCATCCCCACGCCGCTGAACACGTCGGGCGTGCAGCTGATCTGCATGAAGGGCAAGGCCAAGTACAAGGCTGCTGAAAATGCCATCGTCTGGAAGTGAGTATCATGATGCGTTATAATACATTAGAACATGCCACGCTACAAAACAGCTGAGTAAACTAATAGGTAGGTTTTCATATTACCGAGAGCCGGTTTAAAGGGTCAATGGATTTTTAAAGGCATATTTATTCAATATCTCTTCGATTCTCGAGTACATCCAAGAACATCAGAATGGCACTTGTAAAAAGAAATGTCCCGGTTTGAGGGGTCTCAATGTTTAAATGAAAATGTCAATGGTTTGTATTAAATGTTCATATACATGCGTTTATATGTATATGAGAATGTAATGTATGGTGATATACTGTGAACGCGCACTAGATGTGAACTGTGATGAATTAATTTTGGATTTCATCAATCCCAGGCTCATGTGCTTCTTTATGAGATTATCAATAGCAGATACTATGAATTATATCTTGCGACATGAAGTCCGAACCGGTCGCCGACAGGAGACGAGCTGTCACTTATTCATTTCAATCTCTCATTATGCTAATTCAAATAGTGCATTTGAAAATTAGGTTCTATGTGATAGACCTAAGACCTGAAAACCCAATGCTAGACGATGGAAACTAATGATTCGATGATGATCATACTGATTTAATAATAATAGTATGTTCACATCTGCTCTCCCAACGTCATCCATTAAGAACCATATCCTCGCCGTTTCATCTATCAAGTTTATGTAGACTTGATAGAAGTCAGAGCGAGGATATGATTTGATTTGAGCCTCATTTCCACGTTGAGGCTCAAATCATATCCTCGCTCTGACTTCTATTAAGTCTACATGAACTTGATACATGAAACTGAAAACATGAGAAATAGTCTTTAAATCAAACCTGTGTCGAGATTCCGTTAGGTTTTTGTTGCTTTTACCAAATCAAACTAGCGCAATTGGAAACGTCACCTCGTTTGCTATTGTATTTTCCTGTCACCATCTTCACCACGTTGCCTCTCGCATATTTTCCAGAATCAAGCGCATGGGGGGTATGAAGGAGTCGCAAATATCTGCCGAAATCGAGCTGCTGCAGACCGACAATAAGAAGAAGTGGACGCGGCCGCCTATTAGCATGAACTTCGAGGTACGTTTAATAGCTACTACCAACACTTGCTTATGGTTACTTAATCGCCCCGAAGGTGACTACTCAGAAGTAACGAGCACCTTGCCTGCTGTTTTACTTTTAGCGCGGCCAAAGCTTAACTAGTTACCTCGTAAAATTTACCAACTCCTAACAAGCTGCTGCCAAGGAATTTATATTATGAGCGCATACTCTCATTTAATTGTGTGCATCTGATTCCAATTAATTGTACAGTTTAGCAAAGCTGCCTTGGCAGTGTACATTTAATTGATCAAATGAACAATTGTTTGCAGTCGAGCTCTATCGATTGTTTCTGTCTCCTCAGGTTCCGTTTGCACCATCTGGCTTTAAGGTGCGATTCCTGAAGGTATTCGAGAGCAAGCTAAACTACTCAGATCATGACGTCATCAAATGGGTCCGCTATATCGGCCGTTCAGGGCTCTATGAGACACGGTGCTAACGCGGTCACTGAGACAGTGAGATGCATGTCTGTTTCAAGAGACACATGGAGATGGTTCACCATCAGTGACGGTGATTAGAGGTCTGGTTATCTACATGTGGTCGGTCTTGATATCTAGCTATGTTGAACAAGTATAAATTGAGTCTGGTTATCTACATCTGGTCGGTCTTAATATCTAGCTATGTTGGACAAGTATAAATTGAGACATTACTTGGAAGATCTGGTATCCACGGTGCTTTCAGAAGATTGTTTCTCTATTTATTTTTGTTACAACATTCAAATCTACATAAACTTGATAGATAGGAGTGAAAACATGAGAAATGGTCTTTTAATTAAACCTGTGTTGAGATTTTGTCAAGTTTGTTGTTGCTCTTACCAAATCAAACCGACGAACGTTCTTGTTTAGAGTTTACTTCTAATTAAGCAAGCCTTGCGGCGTTGAAATCTAGGTGGTTTCGAGATTGTGTCGAAGGAACACCCTTTGTAGTTCTCCAATTTGTAATATAGTCTATAGTGTCGCCCCTTACTCTTATCCTCCCTGTGGTGTCAGTCTGCAAGGTCTCCCGTGTCGAACCGTATAAATCTGGGGGTGGTTCTCTCATTCCATGGAATGTGGATGACTTCGCTCTCCTGAGTTGGTAAATCGTTGTTTATATTATAGGCTGTTGAGGTTGACGACTGTGGTGACCATCAATTGGTTGCGAACATTATTAGCTGTTAAGATTGACGTTGGTAGCAACCAACGATAGGTTGTTACCTCAAGTTCCTTAGTCTCCCTATTGCAACCCATTTAGATGTCCATCAGTTGCTGATTTTTCGTTTTATTGAAATGGACTGGTAAAACGAAAGTTCAGTCTCAGTGATTCTAAAATGTGTTGCATGTCTGCCTGTAAGTACTGTTCACGCGTGTACAGATGCATTGATTTTTTTTCGTCAGTCTGTGGAGCACGGTACTATAAGGCGTCACTCTATGTTTCACTGTTCTTTAAGACGTTACTCTATGGGTAACGTCTCTGTAAGAAGTCACTCAATGGGGTTACGGTTCTATGGGTCACAGCGCTATATGACGTCACTCCAGGGTCCACTGCTTAACTTGTCAGTTCATGCAACCACGTGCGTACTTTCAAACATTCGGTTTATTCGAAAAGTTTTTTCTATCGGACGCACTCTTCCATGTCGCTAGCTCCGAAGACATTACGTTGCCTGGAAGGCAAACGATAGGCAGGCATGACTTATATCTACCAACCAAGTCGACGGAGTCATGGGACGAGTAGTCTTCGTGTTTGCTCCTCCCGACTCCTGGAAAGTCGAATTCCATCCCAAAAATGATTATAAAATTACTCCTCCCTCCCGAAAATTATGCAAGTCGCTTGTTTGTTCCCGGTGTAACAGTCTAGCTTTAAAATAAATTTTGTTTATATGTGAGATAATCGGATACGGAATTAGAATAAACTGATTACTTAGAACTTCTTTAGTTTTGTTTTCGGTCTAGGACAGGACTCTGATTTATTGGTCTGTCTTTGTGTTATGTAACACGTTAATAGTTTTCGTACACTCTTACTTTCATGAGTAACAGTGCATATTGCTCTTCCCTGCATAAACGTGCGCACGTTTTAGGCCCATATTGTATACAGTATCGAATGCGATTGTTAACTGCATGTCTGAACAAATTACAATGACAAGATATAATGTTATGTAGAGTTCATTAAAACGTTCAGCTAGAGTTTATGTGTCGAGAGCTTTCTTGAGCTGTATAGCAGTCTTTTCTTGCCCATTATTCATTTAGCCTCCTACATTGGTCTGGTGGGTTATTATGGATGTCGGAGGTTAGTGCCGCTCGAAGCAATAGGTACCCTAATTTATCTAATATTGTTATTTATCTGATAATTTATTTAAAAATATGCCTGTGTTCGAATTTATTCTGTCTATAATTTGTTAATAGATATTTTTTCATTAGGTGGGAGAAATATTTTGCAAAATCTTGAGGAATTTCAGGTCTAGAATGTGTATTATTTATTCGTTCAACACTTTGTTCTATTACTAAAGCTATGTTTGTGACGATTCAATGTGTTCAAATACTGTCCCCAAGACTGTCCGAAAGCTCGTTGTTGTCAGTTCAAGGTCGCCAATTATTCATTCCAGTATGCCCCATGTTATCCCAGTTTGGGGAGCTTTTTTCACAATGTCTTCGGTACTATTGAACCCTCTTACTATGACGTCATATGCAAAATATTCGCTATTTGAGGTTTTTACCGTTCCACATTTGGTACAAACTTGGCTGAATAGGAATCGGGAAGTTCCTTGGAAAGGCGCTCCGGGGCTACAGCACTTAGACAACGCTGTCTTTCAGTGGATTGCCTTTGAACCATTTGTTTCTGAGTTATAAAATGAGTGGCACTTCTCACCTAAATCCTGTTTTTGTATGAACGCGTTAGAACGCAATCAAAATTCGAGCTTCATCGTTGATGCAGTACTCAAAATTCAAACGATTGTTCATAGGACGGACGCACTGTTAGTGTGGCGGTGAACTATTTGCTGCTGAACAACTTGAATCGATTTGGTATTGTTTGATCTGCCTTTGATATAAATCTTGTGCATGACAGCACAGTATGATGTTATAGTAAACGGGACCGGTATCATTGTGGCGCAAGTATGTTGCTACTGTATTGCATGCTTGTCGATTATGCTCCCTAAATTTCTATTTACTGTCGTGTGTTGTTTACCTGTACTAGCGCAGTACCTCTGTAGTAATTATTAAGTAAACAATACCTAAAACATGTTCACTTTTTTCAAATGCATGTGTTCCACTTAAGGTGCGCAGGTAAGTTATGTGCGGCTTAAATTTCGTTAGCCTCTACGGAAGACCATCGAGTTTTTGAAAACACACTATTCCGAAATGTTGCCATTATCAGCATAGTGCAAGCCATGAGTAGTCCGCCGGCCTTTATAATGCCTATTGCTTACAGGCCAATCAAACTTGCCCTGTAGCCCGGGATTAGAATGTTGCTACCGTAACCCTTTACGTGTTGTACGAGACGACTAATATGGGCAGAACGAAGGCGATAGGGATCCCTACCTATCTCTGTAAATTGTCTTTCAATTTTGGGAGGTGAGGCTCACGCTTCTCTGAACCCCATTGTTAGGGTCGCTGAATGTGCGTGGCTGTAGTACGAATGAAGCAAACAAGAGAACGATTGGTGAAATGTTTGATGTGTTTGTGCTGAGTCAGACTAATTATTATTAATGAATCATTTTATTTCAATCGTCCGGTAATGGGGTTACAATTCTTGAACATAGCGCATGAACTTCATTATCAAATACACTTTGAATTAGCAAATCGGAAGTTTTGATTGCATTTGTCACATACCATCTAGAGAATGGATGCTTATTCATTTTATAGATCATTAACACTTTATTTTAGTATTTTATCATTTCTTCTTGCTTGGGCTCTATTATTTTTCTCTGCCCTTTTTTCATGGTGATAAATTTTGAATTTTATCATTATTATTATATGTATCGAGGTTGGTTGAGAGGAGGTGACCCAGGAAGAGGAGGTACTCGTGGGATCCGCGGGACTCGAGGACCCGGGGTTTCGGGAACCCGGGGGACTTGGGAGACCAGGTGGATTTGGGGTGGTCCACTTGGATCTTTCTGGGGCCTTTTGGGACTCCCTTGAGACCCTTTGGGAGCCTTTTGAGAAACTGTGGGACCCTAAAGAGGCCCCTCTGAATTCTGGAACCTCTGCCTCCCCCTCCCAGCGCTGTAAAACCCTTACACAGAAAAATGTTAGTGCGATGGATGAGTAGAACAATTAACCATTACAGTCTGCGGATTGTTGGCGCAGAGGG
>SDVV010026047.1:0-12321 GCA_016164225.1 Gammarus roeselii | reverse complement strand
TGTGTATAGACACAACTGTTTCCCTCTAGTGCCTACAATATGGAGATTTACGGTTAACTGATATCGTAAATGCTTATGTTTTGCTATACATGTGACCTCAGTGAATATTCACGAGTAGAATATTTTTTCCCGTTGGTTGACATTAGAAAACCTTCTCTCAAATAAAGATCAACTTCAATTCGTTCTACAAAAGTATAGTTTGCTTCGTCTTCTTAATTAAACATTGATAATTATCGAATTTTTTATTTCGTTCAAATGTCAAAAAAAATATGTAGAGCACCACGTTGTATACAGTCGATATGACAGGTTATGTAATGACCTCCGTCATCCTGATCACAAGGCGGACGATACTGCACGGAGCCTAAAACGCAGAACAGATATTGGCAGGGAGATTAATTCCTACAAAGGCATGGTCTAGTCGCGCCCTTTAACTACATGTTGGTGAGATCGACTCATAACCGACGCGCGTGACGTGTCACAACGTTATCTGGAAGTTTTGTGTTCGGTTCAAAGAAAACGGTAAATATTTATTAAAGTACAGAATCTGCAACCAACTAAATACATTCTTCAATAGATTTGACTTCATCTTAACTTCCAATCTGTAAGAATTTAGCATAAAATATCAAAAGATGACCGACGGGTTCACACAGATTCCAGAAATTCTGTCGCGTTGGGACTCCGGTGGAAAACAGAAGCAACTATTCTTCAACTACTCCAGAAATTCTGGTTAAGGCTACGGTGGAAATGAGCCAAATCAAATCCAGAAATTTTGAAATATGTGCGCACATGCATTGCCACGCCAAATGAATTTGCTGAATTCATTTCACGAGTCTGATTGTTGCAATGCATTTGGCATTCCAATCTATTCATACTAAACCGCGATCAAATATTCAAGCAGATACGTTGTATCTGTTTGAATTTTAAAAAATATTCTATGACTTTCCTGCTGCAACCGTGTCTCAAGAGCGAAGATATTGAAGTAAATGTTACGAAATCATACCAGTTGACTTCATACGGCAAAGTTGATGGATGAAAAATTTGCTAGGCAAGATGCGCAAATAATTTGGCCCAGTAAGTTCGAGGATCATGTTCGTTAGGGCCTGCCCAAACGAACAGCGATGGACAGTTCGCCTTCGTCTATGTATCCACACCACACCCATCTCACGCCCTCACCTTCTTAGAATAGCTGAACAATAAATACTCTGTAAGTAAAGTAAATTTTATTAATAATCAACAAACAACTTAACATTATACATGGATATTCAGTGTCCTATATCCGGTTTATGGGTCTTTTTTTTTTGTTCTTCAAAATGTGTTGCAATAAAGTTCATTTTTAATTGAATAAAAAAAATCCTACGTCATGCATGTTTTCTTTTGTCTATGAAATAAAATTAATTTACCATGATTATCAATTGACCAATCTATAACAACTATAAAATAGTAACAAAATTGTTAAAGCAGCTTACATGAAAAAGACGATCTCTGAATTATTGTTTAAACATACTATTTTTTACATAAAACAATGTCTTTGTCTATGTTTGTTTGTTATTACTCCCTGCATCCATTGTGTTAGAAATCTCACCCACGTCTAGTGTGCAACATCATACCCATATTGTATCATACAACTATAATAGTACCGAGTAATCGAAGTTCCGCATAAATGATCTTCTAAAAATCTACCACCTTAGTATATTGAACTATCGTATACGCAAGCCAACATTATTGCTATGAGCTGTGCTGTGCACGACACTCTACCTAAACACACTTCCCGAATTCTTTGTCCCATTTCTTCGGCGCTAAATTTTAATGAAGTAATTAGGAACAGTGCCTAGTTACGGTGTTTTCTCATCCACTGACTATAAGACAGCCATGCCCATGGTACATCGCGCATCCCGTGCACGTTAACTAATTCTGCGTCTTTCGCTCGGGTAAACCATGCTTCAAAATTTGATCGGTGCCAAAATCTAGGATATTGTTGACAATGTCGTGGTCCATGGACCCTTCCAAGACGTATATGCTGGGGTCCTTCTCTTTGCGGTTCTCCGTAACTTTGGTTTTCAGATGGTTCTTCTTCATTTCGAGCTTGAGGTTGAAGGCTTCTTTGTTCCATCTGTTGAAAATACAAATTAGACAACAAAGGGTAAGGGTGACGTTCGGTGCCGGTATAAATCTTAAAAATTTTCGATAAAGGCGTCCTGTGATCGAGTAGGTGTCCTGAAGACATTCATTGTAATACATAAATTATTATTATTATTAAATCATTTAGTTCCATCGTCTAGCAATCGGGTTTCAATTGAGGGCATTAAAGGCGACAACATGCCTTACTAACAAGCAGGAGCGTAGCCAGAGGTGATTGGGGAGCGGCCTCCTCCCCTTTAGGTTTGAAAATGTGAAAAAATGTATAAAAAATTGGGACGGTCAGGTTTTGTACCAGTAATTTTGATGAATAAGGAAAAATTCTTCTAACTGTAACATGCACTAAGGTAACAATAATTATGGGCCAATTTGCATTATAAAGCAGCATCGGTAAAAAATCATCTAACTACCTATCAACTTGCTCTGGAAACTTCCTCTGTTAATCCACTTACACAAGCATTTACCATCATACGTCATCAAGTCATACGACGCACAGAAAATGGTCAAGAAACACTTTTCGGTAAGCTGACACTGAAGGAAGGCCCACGATGGAATGTTATGACCGTTTTGAGATCTTTTTGAATCGGCACCAATGGGTAAAGGTGGGAAGATGGTCCACCAGCAAACGCTCTCAACACCTGCTACCTGACGTCAACGGTTACTGGCGCCATCTGATGTTTACATTGGTGGGTATAAAGTGATCTCGAAACGTAATGTATTGTGTACATGGAAGGTCTGTCACTCAAGGCAGAAGATTCTAAAACTGAAGCTCGTCTTCTGGCGGCTTCCTGTTTCGATGGCGGTTCTTGGCTAGAAGTAATTCCTGCCGCTCCGCTAAGTACTTTACTGGACCCTGACTCGCTTTGCATTACTCCTGCGCTCACAGTCGGTGCCCCGGTGTGTTATCAGCAGCTCTGCCGCTGCGGTCAGCGTATGGATGAATCAGGAACTCACGCGCTCTCTTGCTATTATAGCGGGGGGCGTCATCCCAGACATTTGGCTCTGAATGACATAATTGAACGAGCTCTACGTAAAGTTGGCCTTGTTACAATCCGTGAGTCCGGTATCGATCGAAGTGACGGCAAGCGACCTGACGGTGTTACAGTCTTCCCCTTCTATAGAGTGAAAACGCTTTGTTGGGATCGTACCTGCGTAGACACCTTTGCAAAGAACCACTTGCCTGGCACTTCTACGGAGGCTGGCAGGACTGCTAATGCGGCAGAGATCAGAAAAAAAATAGGTATCAATCTCTTTGTGACCGCTACCTCTTCAAGCCGTTGGCTATCGAGATGATCGGAGTTATCGGCAAGTGTAGCAGCCTCCTGATCCACGACATCGGCCGACAGTTATCTGCCGCCTCTAGGGACCCTCGCGAAACGTTCTGGCTTAAGCAGAGGCTGTGACTTGCTGTGCAACGTGGCAACGCTTTGAGTGTTCAATTTACTTCTAAGCCTATAAACTCGGGGAGTTATAGATTGAATCTATTGTTAAGGTAGAGGGGGTAGGCCGTAACTCCAGCAGGGCTGGAGCCGTCAGTAGTATGGTTGGATGCCACAACCTCTCGCGAGTGTTGAGGCCAGGGGTCTCCCTATCTTCGGGGGCCTTAGGAAAAATGGTGGAAGTGTCTTCCCGGGGCCTTCGGGCCCAATTGAAAAAATCTGAACTAATAAATCGAACACCTGCCTGCAACTTTAAAGCAGATTGTTCTAACCTCTTGAATGGAGTCTGGACGTCCACGGACAAGTCAAGTTCATCAAGAGTCGAGGACAACTTGGATTTGGCAAGAACCAAGAACGGATCATTCTTGTTGCATGTTATCTCGAACACACCTTTGTGCTGCAAGCTCTGTGAGGAAGAATCAGAAAAATATTGATTAATTTGTCCTACCATACAGCACAAAGCCGTTAAAGATGGCGTTCGGCATGGTTCCCCTACACATGCAGCAGCAAGGAATACAATGTAAGATCCGTACCTATAGCTCTGCTTAAATCATTAGGCGCTCGGCATTGTTCGCCTACACATGCAGCAGCAAGGAATACAATGTAAGATCCATACCTATAGCTCAGCTTAAACTCATAAGATGTACACGTAGTTCTTATACACACAAACAAGTAGTCATTGCGCATTAGGTATAATACCAGAGTAGTCTCGGCAGAGTAAACGTCAAATGAACTAGTTAGCCTTTGTACCAATACGATCCCTCACTGGAGATTATTTTTCATGATTTATCAGCGCACTGTTGACTAGCTAGCTTACGTAGAACACTAAAAATATTCTCGTAAATATATAAACAACAATCCTTTTTCATACTTGTCCCAAGCTATTGAGAGACGCTGCTTTTCATATATTTTTTTGACCGAAACAATATTGATCCTTTCCTAAAGTACGTTTTTATTTTAGTAACTCACCTCTTTGATATTTCCTCATAGGAAGTTGACATCTTTCCAAGTTGCATAACGATAACGTTTCGTGGTTGATTATTGTTTATTCTTACCTCACCAAATCCATGAGGAATTCCTTTTTCGTCCACCAGGACGTCGCCAGAGATGTTAACTTTCAAGGATTTGTCCCGATAGGTTTTCGAACACTGAAAAATAGATTTGTTACACAAACGACGATTCGTATGACTTTACCGTTATTAAACAAAATACAGTTGCATAATAGTCTATCAGTGTACCGCTATGCACTCATGAAGTAACATATAGTCAACCAAAACATAATACTATGCAATTGCACCCCAAATTTTCCGAAACCTGTTCAAGAAACATCCTATTTAGTAATCTTACCAAGACATGGAAGTGTTGTTTGAAGAAGTCTAAGTTTTTCTCCAGGGTGATTTGCAGTAGAGGATATTTTGCATCTGGTTCTCTCAGTGGTACTAGTAGACTTGCATTGGCGTACAGTCCTTTCAATACCCCGGCAGAAAAGTGACCTTCCGCTTCGTAAACTAGATCTTCGTCACAGGTCAATGACGACTTCACGCACTTGGTATCTTCTCCCAGCGAGATGGTTTTATTCCAGGTTATCTTTTTGTCCGGCTTCTGGTACTGCATAGAGCAGTTGTAGTCGCTCTTCTTGCGCTGCTTGAGAACGGAGACACTCGTGGTCAGGGAGTGGTTGGAGCATGAAAGTTCCAGGTTGCCTGTGGAAGAGAAGCAAGGTAAGGAATTTATTGACGCAGAAAGCAAAATTAGTGCTTCAGTCTTTTATACGGAACTTTCCGTCTAAAGCACGGCAAAAAAATGGTTGAAGAAACAATGCCAGCGTTGATCTAAAAAAAAAAAACAGAGAGATTTTTGATAATTTCAACTCGGAACTTTTTTTTCTCCAGAAATTCAAAGGTAAGCAGAAGTTGTTATAAGTGCATCACACATGTACAAATGAGGCAATCGAAGATAAAATTGTAATGCAAAATAAAACGTATTAATTACAGTTCTAGATGAATGAATTAGGAAGAAGACTAAACTTCAACCGACATTGTTAAGTTGACGCGCAGCGTCAGCAAACTGACCAACGTAGGTATCGGTGTTATTGAATCCGTTGGAGTCGGAGTCTTCACATACTCCCTCGATGGCGAGCATAGTGTTGGGGTACTCAGAGAAGGCCACCGACAGGCTGTAAACTTTCCTGGTAAAGTTGGTCTCGGTTTCAGTGACATAGTTTGACCTGTCTCTGGAAGTGAGGTTGTACTTATGACTTGTGGCCACAAGGCGGACGCTTTCCCTGGTCTTCCCCTTCATCTTGTACGGGATTTGAATATCAAAGGTTGAATTTTTTCCACGTTCAAAACTCGACAGAATATCAATATCAAGTATGGATGAGTAGAAATTAACCAAGACAGAAGTCTGCTCACTGTTGTTTTTGAATGAAGTTTCACCTGTAAGAAGATGATAAATGCATAATAAAATCATGACAAGTAAGAACTCAACGTAAATAACTTTTACATTTGTTAGACATCATCATATGTGCACTGTAAACTGTTACACTTACTTGTGAGCACAAATGGAGCAGTTTCATTATTGCAGCTGAAAATACCAGACATATTGACAGCTGATCCGGTGTCTCTAAATCGGAGCACCCGTGGTTGGAATGTTCCGGAACCATTCAAGGAGAAGTAAGGTGTCACCATCTCAATATTGACAAACTGAGCGAGGTAGTACATCTTTATCTTTGTGGATTCTTGTGGGACGTCAAGCACTTCGTAGCCAACATCGAAGAAAGACTCCCCGAATCTGGTTGTGATGTTGTATCCTCTTACTAGATTATCTCGTGAGTACACCAGACTGTACTTTAAATTATAGAGTGGCCACCATTTAGCCTTGGGGCAATATTGCAGGCAAAGAGTGGAACCGGTGAGTTCTTTGAGGCCAGGAAGACACATCGATTCCATTTCACTACTTTTTCGCTCAAATCTCGGAGTGAGTCTGTTGTTTTCAACATTGAAGACGCCATAATCAAAATCAATCAGTTTTGTGTTTTCTTCCGGCAAATCAATTATAATTCCAAAACCCTCGTCAAGTTTTGTAACATTCAGGCTCGGGAACACATCCCAAGTTGCCACAAGCTTAGTGCCAACGTTAGTGTACGTAGCATCAATGAGCATGAGTGCGTCAAACTGCTTAGCGTAGAAAGAAAACAGGTTGCTGCGACGAATGCCCATAGTCTTGTTCAGGTTCAAATAAAATGGCATTCCTATAGAAGTAGGATACTGTAGCCTGATGTCTATTCCTTTGCGATATTCAGTGGTATATCCGTAATTAAGGAACCAACGTACGATAGAATCGTATGAGACGTGACTTATTAACCCAAACCCAAAGAGTATAGCGGACCCATAAATATCTTCCAGGTCAATTGAGAGAAGAGAGTCTTCCATGGAGCTTTCTTTTGAGCAAATGGTGTTTCCCAAGGCTTTCACTGTCAGAACACATGTCGAATCAATGGTCTCGTAAGAATCCTTGCGAGTGATGTTTTTCACCCGACGCTCAATCTCTAGAAGATTTAGGGGCTCAAACGTCTGAGATGATATCGTCAGTGACATGTACTGAGGTCGCAAACTATACCCTGAAAATATAATGTTAAAGTCAACTGAATAAGACTCATTCGAAATCACAAATTCTTTCCTATAATTTCTTGAGAACTTTAAAGCAGAAGTTATGAACTTAGACTGTAATTCTTGGCTCTCCACTATTTCTTTAGCCCATTCAACCTTTTTGCAATTAAGAAGATGAGTCCAAATATAAGAGGTTGCCTGATTCACTGAATCCTCTTTCAACTTGTCTGCTAAGTATAATTTCAAATTTTGGGTAGGGCATCTGATCAAGGTTCGATAGGTCATAATTTGCTGATATGTATCTGCCTCATTAATGGTTTTGGCAAAGAGAAGGAGATTCTCGTAGTTATACATATCGCAAGGGGAACTTCGAAGAGTTTGCAGAGCCACGAAGCGCTCTTCGGCTTCCGTGCTCTGTACGCACTCGTCAAGCTCCGGTGTGAAGGTCTGGTTCCACTGACCAAGGTTGCTCCAAGATTGAAGGATTTTGGTGTTGAAGTACACATTCTTGCGTTCACCTGAACTGTATTCTGAAGCATAGACTGGACTCGGAGCATCAAAAGAGAAATCGGATATGAAGGCGCTGTTGTCAGAAGGATTCGAGGTAAAAATGTCATTTGGAGTGGTGGTGATCAAATATTCATCGTATGACACTGTTTCGCCCTGTACTGGACTAGAAGAATTAGCAGCATCTGCACACTGCGGCGATTGATCAGACCGAAGAATACCACTGATCATTTTCTCGATTCTTGGATCGTCAGTGCATTGTGGATTTTGACGACAGTATCCCTTTAACTTTGTTTTAATCATGTCAGAATCGTAGTTGTAGGATCCCAATCGGTGCTGAAAAAAGAACAGTGAGAGATTAGATAGGTAAATCAGGTAAACAAGTACGTCTACTTCATAGTATCGATGTCTACTCCAGAGTATTGACTTCTACTGCAGAGTATTGACGTCTACTCCAGAGTATTGACGTCTACTCCAAAGTATTGACGTCTACTCCAAAGTATTGACGTCTACTCCAAAGTATTGACGTCTACTCCAGAATATTGACGTCTACTCCACAGTATTGATGAATGATTTAATGCAAACGTTTCCTGCTGGTGAAAACTATGTAGAAAAAAATGAAGCTAATTGGAATAACATCCTATGTAATTTAAATGTGAATTCAACATTTGAATGAAAATTTCACATCATGTTTTAGTGGGATATTGAATACACTTCATTTATAATACCACATATCATAAATGAGTCATCATAACTCTTAGGCAAACCGTATCATGTAATAAAGTTACAGCTTTCAGGCCTCCATGAACGAAGGTCAAAGAGACTGAGAATATACTACGGCCCCTCATTATATAACCTTCTATGTGGACAGAGCATGTATATGATAATGCGGGGCTTGGTTATGGTCAATTGGACCTTGTTTTAGTGTAATTGCCGCTTGAAAGTTTGTGGCATCCTCATCCGTGAATTTGAACAACGTCCCGGATAAATTGAAAATGAAAAATTGCTCCAAAACAGCTTCTTAGAATTGTAGGGCTTTCCAACTAAAGGCAACTACAATTATTTTCCGAGTTGGTGGACCATGCCATACACGGGCTACATGCCAGGTTTAACAGAGTTGGTAGTCCATGCCATACACGGGCTACATGACAGGTTTAACAGAGATGGTAGTCCATGCCATACACGGGCTACATGACAGGCTTAACAGAGTTGGTAGTCCATGTCATACACGGGCTACATGACAGGTTTAACAGAGTTGGTAGCCCATGCCATACACGGGCTACATGACAGGTTTAACAGAGTTGGTAGTCCATGTCATACACGACCTACATGATAAGTTTTACAGAAAAACGACCTCTACTTTAATGGAAGATATCAGAACATTTTTATTCATATCACATCAACATATATCATGATATGAATAATTTATATTGTATGGGGTAATGGATGATACCGGTCGGCAAGACATCTAGTCAGTTCACATAGGCAGACACTGTTGTCAACTTTTAGATGATATAACAGTACGCATCATAACTCACTTGCATAATGTCAATCATAGGCGAGTTTACTTCGTAATGTTTCAGTAAGTACTCTACTATATCCTTCACAGAGCTGTAAGAGTCGTACGGAATGGCGTCAGACTTCAGAAGGTCCACGATGAACTTCATCGAAGGTTCAGTGCCAAGTCTCAGAAGAGACATCGCTGCCGTCTCCCAAAGCTTAGGAGAGATGCCCAAGAACATCTGAGAGATGTTTTCATAGCTCAGGGTTTTAACAATCTTGAGGAGGCTGTAGAACAGCGAAGGATCCGGGGCGATTTCTTGCATTCTGCTGATGATCTGAGAGACGAGTGGAAGCCAGTCCTCGGGAGGTTGTTCCTCGCTGCTGTCCTCCCACTGAAGTGCGAGGGAGCACCGGGTGGTGTCGTAGTCTAGGGAACAGAGAAATGATAGATTGGTGAAGCGTCGTAGTCTCGGGAACAAATCGATATTGGAGAGGTGTCGTAATTTAGGAAGCAGGGAAATGGAGATTGGTGAAGTGTCGTAATTTAGGGAACAGAGAAAGTATGATTGGTGAGGCGTCATAGTCAATGATTCAACATTTATTTACGTATAATGACATGTTAACAGATTTACAGAAATATCAGAATACACAGATGATACGTACCAAGTTATACCAGAGAAATATTTGGCACACGAAATGATTTTTTTTTAATAACTACGTAGTCGTCATGACACGTTACACATGCGCGGAATAAAAACATATCGATGAACAATTAAAATGAGCTGTTAATTGAACAGGTTCCTACACATAGCTTCATTATAATATCAAATGTGAGTACATGAAACAAAATAACACAAGGGAAAGGAAATTTTACTTATGAATAACAAATAGTTGATAAAATAAATTACATAAACGAAGTCAATTACCGATCGTGAATTTCTGCACGCAAAATGGGTCCACGTTTGAAGGTACTATCAACACCAGAAATCAAACTTTATCGTTGTTATTCAAACGTCTTTTCAATGAAATTGTATGTATTTATGCTACGTTTAATGATTGCATGTAAACAGTCATACTGCTACTCGTTCTCATGTCTGAGGTAATCGAACTTCATGGCTTTGGTTACAAAAAATGAGTAGGGATTGTGTCGATGAGTTACGTTGAATTTCCAAACACGTATTGTTACGGAGATTATGCATGGGATTCTTTCCTACGAAATAGTTGTTATCAGTGTAAGATATATCATTCAAAGCTGCGTTAACAAACACTGCAGCGGAAGAGTGAACGATGTAACGCTGTGGGAGAATATTACATCGCCAGTAGCTTGTGATAGGTTCTAATGACACGCTTTTGTTACAGAGTGATTGGTCTTGGACTGGTTTTGTATATAAAAGCATACACGTATATACAGCAAGTTAGAAAGAGGTTAGTAAGACTATTACAATAAAATCATCGCAGATGTTGTTAAACAATTTCGAATACTGGCGAGGATGTCAGACGGGCGAGGATGTCAGACGATTTGGATACTTTTCTGGCCGCAAAAGAAATGTATTCTTTCCGAGATGTCTCTCGTCTACTGGCTCACAGATGAACTTTGTTACATTTACAATTATTTGATATTTTAATTCATCCTGTGTGATAGAAATGGTTCAACCTGTGTGATAGGTGTGGGAAACATTTCTCTTACCCTGCCAACTAAGACATTCCATTGTTAACCCATGTGTGTTTGTGTTTCGATAGTGAAGGAACCCTGGTGTCGTGGTTTGGCTTTCCTGAGGTGTGAGGGTAGGGTAACACCCCCCTTCCCTTTTCATCCCCGGCCTTTCAGACCACTGTGCTCCGCCTCCTTTCTCTCGACTCACTTCTAGACTTAAAAACAAATGAGAATGAAGTAATGCAAATAAGTATCGAATAAAATATATGTTGCAGATGATGAGGTTATTATAGTAAAGTAGCTAGATATAATCTTTTGAGTGGAAGCGTTAAACCTTTGGTCGGAGAATCTAAGCAAATAAACCTACCATCGCCACCGCTAGATGGCGTGGTTGGCAGAAAGTTGACTCCTCCCAAGATCTGAGGGAGTCTGTCGCGTGGTTACGTCTGTAGAGTGAAGATGTAGTGCAAGTGCTCAAGCTCAGGCCAAGGATAACGCCGATGCAAAAGGATAAGTTTAAACTAAGACCATTCGACTAGTCGATACAGTGACGCAGAGATTAGCAGTAGACTAACCTACTATTAGGTAGGGAATTATTTGTAGTTAGTTCTAGTAACTGTAGCTACACCGTAGACGTGACCGTTTGTTTTCAAGATGACGACAATGGCGGCACTCGCAAAAACAAAGGTAATGAGTTGTTCGAATTAAGACCTACAAATGCCCTCAATATCACCAGTCTGGATTTTGGGTTTAAGGTCTTAAGATGTAAGATATCCATGCTCATATATAACATGTTTTTTATCTCTGTGTGTAAAATAATTAATAAGGATGTTTAAAAATGGTTGGGTAAAGCGAAGGTGAGACAAAACCCATCCACAATAGGAATGGTAATCTTCCTACTGGAAATTATCGAAACCTTCGTCTTGTCGATGTTTAGCATCAGCTTGTTTGATATGAACTCGTTACGAATGTGGCCAAATTAATTATTAGTATTAGTAATAGGCTCATTATGAAGCTATTACAAGTAACACCTGCAAAGAGGACGATGGACCACCTGTCGCCAGTGTCAACAATGGCGCTAACGTAGATAAGGAAGTGCGAATCAATGAACCACCTGTCGCCAGTGTCAACAATGGCGCTAACGTAGATACGGAAGTGCGAATCAATGAACCACCTGTCGCCAGTGTCAACAATGGCGCTAACGTAGATAAGGAAGTGCGAATCAATGAACCACCTGTCGCCAGTGTCAACAATGGCGCGCAACGTAGATAAGGAAGAGCCAATCAATGAACCACCTGTCGCCAGTCTCAACAATGGCGCGCAGCGTAGATAAGGAAGAGCCAATCAATGAACCACCTGTCGCCAGTGTCAATAATGGCGCTAACGTAGATAAGGAAGTGCGAATCAATGAACCACCTGTCGCCAGTGTCAACAATGGCGCGCAACGTAGATAAGGAAGAGCCAATCAATG
>SDVV010026046.1:0-12321 GCA_016164225.1 Gammarus roeselii | reverse complement strand
CCTGCTGCCTCTGCACCACTGTCAGGACAGGTGCACGAGGACACTGACCTGCTGCCTCTGCACCACTGTCAGGACAGGTGCACGAGGACACTGACCTGCTGCCTCTGCACCACTGTCAGGACAGGTGCACGAGGTCACTGCTCTGCTGCCTCTGCACCACTGTCAGGACAGGTACACGAGGACACTGCCCTGCTGCCTCTGCACCACTGTCAGGACAGGTGCACGAGGACACTGACCTGCTGCCTCTGCACCACTGTCAGGACAGGTGCACGAGGACACTGCCCTGCTGCCTCTGCACCACTGTCAGGACAGGTGCACGAGGACACTGCCCTGCTGCCTCTGCACCACTGTCAGGACAGGTGCACGAGGACACTGACCTGCTGCCTCTGCACCACTGTCAGGTAGAGTGCAATGCAAGTGCCTAATTGGAAGTCCATCCAAGTAGCTATCACTCACCAGATTGAAGGACCCTACACCCATCCTGACGCCCGACTCAAAATGTCGTTTGTCTTCATTAGGACCCCACTTGCGAGACTCCAGCATGTACCAGCACTCCCTAAGGGCAAGGGGAGGAACATAAGACACCTGTTCATTGTGGGTTACTCAATGTTTTCCTATGAAAATTTTTATTGGACTAATAAAATGGTATCAATATGCACTAGCTTCGTATACCCTAGCAAATAAACGCAATTGTGCCCTATAAGTCGTCGACATAATTTTCTATTAATATAGTAACATCAATAGCCAATGCAAGTCATCAGCACCAATTTTAAGAAGATTTTTAATAAAAGTTACCCAGCAAACATACAAAATATCCTGTGACAACTCAACCACTTTTTTATGATTGGCAAGTATTGTTTTTACTCTGTTTTATATGACCTGCTTTTTACAAATCAATAAATTGCATGGCTCATACCTCTTTCACGACCGATACGACTAGAGATACGACTGCCGCCAAGTATGAAAACCAAATCACAAGACTTTTACTAAGCCTTCTTGCTTGTATGATATCAAACAGGATTTTAAACTAGCGAACTTGTACGACTTATTTCATGTCATCTAACTTGTGGCTCTGGCTGCCAGAAGTTCCATCCCACTTAAATAACCGGTAACAAGACTTTAAACTGAAACAACTGGAAAACAAGCCTTCCAACTCACTTGTATAAATGGTGGAAAGTCTTTTAACTCACTTGTATTACTGATAACAGGACTTCTAACTCACTCGTATGACTGGTAACAAGCATTCAAACTCATTCGTATGACTGTGAACAAGCCTTCTAACTCACTTGTATGACTGGTAAAAAGCCTCCTAACTCACTTGTAGGACTGGTAACAAGCCTTCTAACTCACTTATATGACTGGTAACAGGCCTTCAACTCACTTGAATGACTGGTAACAAGCCTTCTAACTCACTTGTATGACTGATAACAAGCTTTCTAACTCACTTGGATGACTGATAACAAGCCCTCGAACTCACTTGTATGACTGATAACAAGCCCTAATCTTGATGCCGCCCTTCACAAATGATATTAGGGTTTCGTCCTCAATGAAGGACAGCACGGCGCGGAGCAGCAGCGTCTCCGCGTAGCACAGCTCCGCGTGCATCTCCTCTAAACAGAGAGAAGGTGTGAGAAGAGGTTAGGGATACTACAAGTGATCGACTCTCAGCCGATAGACGCCCCTTCAGCAGCAAAGGCGTACGGAAGAGATGAAGGTCACAAGCGGCCTTCCCGAAGTAATGAAAACCAGTGTTTACTTCAAGGAAAAGCTAGGCTATTCATAGGATTGTTACTTCAACATGTGTACCATGTTAGTAGGCAATTTGAAGTTGCTTTCACCCTTGACCGATTTGAAAATTATTATATTATTCGCTAATTCATTGAAAAGTTTTGCAATCTTTGTTATCAGTACTGTCGAAGCCAGAAGAGATGAAGGTCACAAGCGGCCACAGTAGCCCCCATTTCGTAATTATACTTCTGTCGTGTACAGTTACGAAAACTTTTGCATCATTTATCAAAATCAAGGAATTATTGTACACCGGTTAAAACATTACAACCTGTATCCATACCCACCAACAGTGTAACCGCTCTCATCTACACCATTTTAGGTGTGACCGCCCCTCACCCACTCAAGGTGTAACTGCCCCTCACATAATTTCGGTGTAACTGCTCCCCACCCACCCTCAATGTACCCGCCTCACCAACTCTTAGTGAAGCCGCTCCTCACCCACTCTCAGTGTAGCCGCCCTCACCCTTCCTCAGTGTCATGGTCCTTTCCCCATCATTTGTAAAGCCACCCTTCACCCACTCTCAGTGTAGCTGTCCCACACCCACCCTCAGTGTAGCTGTTCCTCACCCTCCCTCAGTGTAGTCGCCCCTAACTCAACCTCAGTGTAGCTGTTCTTTAACCACCCTCAGAGTAGCTGCCCCTCATCCATTTTCAGTCCAGCTGCTCCTCTCCCACCCTCGGTGTAGCCGCCCTTCACCCACGTGCAGTGTAGCTGCCCCTCACCAACCCTCAGTGTAGCTGTTGTAGTCAGGCTTCTTCACCATTTTGCCGATGCTCTCCCCAATGGTAGACCTCTTGCGAAACTTGTTGCAAATATCGACGCTCTGCTTTAAAGTCTCTGAGGCCACTTCGATGTCTTTCTGCGGACAAAACGAACAAGATTGAATTTGTGACAAGTGGCACTACATTTGGTCAAATTAGGGAAAAGGGGGAGAGATAACATAGGCAACTTAGTGTAGGCACACTTCCTCCATCCCAGTAAAATGTGTGAATTGTTGAGATCATAGCAGGGACATATGGGGCATTTGGTCAGAGTCGGTACTGAGCACCAGTTCGCAGCGATGACTTATAGGACATGGTGTGGGAGGCGAATTAAGGTAACGGTTTCCATTCATATAAAAGGACAAGGTTTATGAGACGATGACTAGTGTACGGTTTGTCCATCCCAATAGAGGGAGAAGATTGCTTAGATGACTCAGTGCTCTGTTCGTCCATCCCAGCAAAGGGAAAAGATCATGGAGATGACTTAGAATAAATTTTGTCCATAGAAGTAGAGTAAGTCAAAGATTATTTAGATGACTTGGGGTACTTTCGTCCATCACAACAGAGGTGACAGGATTATACGGGCATCTTAGGGTACATTTTTGTCCTTCAATATTTACATCCATTCAAGCCTAAAAAAATCTTATAAATGACCGCACGGCTTTTCCATTTAACTATTAAATTGAAATAGTTTTCTGTGGGAATAGCTCTGGATAAAAGACTGTGGCTTGTAAGCAGCTTGAGCCAATAAAATGAAATTCTAAAGAGGCACTTATTAGAAGAGGGGAGAAGTGTGTTTGTAGGCAACATAGTGAAGAACTAGAGAATGGCAAACACAATAATTGCCTTGCAAGATCGTCAGAATGTATTAGAGAGCTAGTGAATTATTTAGTGCCTTTGACATAGGAGCCTCGGCAAAATTCTGTAAGAGATCCACCATGGCAACGTGGAAAATAAACGCGAACACACGCTTGGAAGAGAAAAAAAACGCTTTCGGGAATGATTCTGAGCATATTATGCTTGAAAAGAGAAAGCAGTGAATTATACGCTTATCTCGGTCCAGTTATTCAAAATTTTCTCAAAAGAAAGTTACTACTTATTTAAGAGCTAAACAACTGTCTCGCACTCACTGGGTCGAATGTCATGATGGCCTGCAGGAACATGAAGGTGCCGTACCCCAAGGCGTGGTACATGCTCTTGTGGGCCCTGTGGAGGAGGCAACATCAGGGGCATTCGGGATGACGTAAGAAAGCCTAGACCAGCTGCTGCAGGATGTCAGAATTGTTCCGAAGTTTAGATACAGCTAAAATCAACGTGGGACAGTGCGCACGCCAGCGGCCCGTGCGGGTATAGAAACCACCGCGATTGGACGAGATGGTGCATCTCGGACGCACCTATTGATGGGTGTCTCGACATCCGCCACACAAATAGGATAAAAGCACAGGGGAGGAAATTATTCCAGAAGGTAGGTAGCTTGTAAAATGAAACTTTATTGGGTATAAATTTTTGTGAGGATAGTTAAAGCACAGATTGAAGTGTTCAAACATCAAAGAACCGTATATCTCATTGGGATGTTCGACGAGCAATAAATTAAAAACGGTAAGTAGACGCATCGATTCGTTAGTCAACAGCATGGCGTGACTGCTCATGGGTGCCTGTACTTGCGGTTGCCTCTCAGTTAACATTGGCGCTCGATACCTGATGCTTCAGCAATAGTTGGTTGAGTGGACAAGTTTTCTTATTTTCTTTCCGTATTTAATGTATTTAATTGCCAGCTCGGTGGCCGAGCGGGTAGCGCGTCGGGCTCTCCCCACAATCGGCTTCCATTGAAAACTGGAGGTAGTAGTTTCAAACCTGCCTGACCCCGGGTGAGACATTCTGGCCTGTTTCTTAAATGGTTAAAAGCCAGCACATAAACGCCGTGGGTAAAAAAGGCTATTAGGTGACAGCTACGCTGCAACCCGCTATATGCGAAAAATCTCCAAATTACATAAATATATTTTTGAGGGGGATCACCCTGAGTTGGTACTATGTTGATCCTAATCTGGCCTTGACAACACTCTCCAGGTATTTGTACTCTTGACATTATTTTTTTTAGCTAATTCTCTCATACCAAAACGTAGACTAATGGTAATTTGATTTAGTTGCACCATATCTATGCAACTCCTATCCTCCTGTTACCTTTGAATAACAATGATCCTAGAAACAATGTTACTCCGATAACTATGAACTCCCAATAATTCCGTGACTTCCCTAAACCTCCTACAGCCAAGTCTAACCACACCTCTTGATCCATTTCTAACCTCGTTCATCTACGCCCTACGGTCTAACCAAACTGTCTCCACCCGCATAATGGCATTACAAAATAGCAAAAAACTTCGATTATTGTCACACAGCCAGGTACAAATTCTGCCTGCGGAGACAAACTGGCAAATGCTCTATCTATCAACAAATTGTTTATTTTGGAGAGATGACTTCACATTCCAAGGATGCCTATCATGATGTTCCGGAACATGGTAAAAAGGGGAAGGAGAAGGTGGTTAACGTGTAAACGTCAGGTTGTTGTTGGACGGTGGGTATGTGCGGAAGAGATGGGATGAGTGTTTTGAAGAGGTATTGAGTATTTTGAAGAGTTATCGAGTGGTGGAGCCAGGATTCCGGTTTTGGGAGTGACACTTGTTGCGGACATTACAAAGGAAGAGGTGCAGGTGACAGTTGAGACGATAAAATAAGGGAAAACCCCTGAGGAAGGGTTCAAGTAACGTCAGTCGAATGGTTGGTGAGGCTAAAGAACCCGAATTTTATGTCGGGCGTGGTGCTGATTGAGTGGCGCAGTGCTTGCATCACCCACTGTGTATGAGCAATGTAGACACAAATAAATGCTGCAACTCAAACTTTATCTGTTAGTCGTGTGTTGTCGGCAAGTTGTACGGGAGAGTGCTAGTCAAGAGGACCAGAGACAGTACGGACGGAGCGATTGACGAGGACCAGTAAGGCTTCAGGAGGGGAAGAGGGTGTGGCGATCAAATTTTTGCAATGGGACATGTCTGTGAAAAGTAGAGAGCGAAGGGTAAAGATGTGTTCTGGGCCATCATGCAACTGGGAAATGCCTACGATAGGGTCGATATGGAGGCGCTGTGGAGGGTGCAGCGTTTGTAGGGAGTAGGCGGAAATATATTGAAACATGATTAGAGTTTCTGTGTGGGCAACAGAGCATATGCCAGAGTGAGGAGGAAGGGAGTGTTTGGTTCACGGTGGGACTAAGACAAAGTTGCGCTGTCTCTCTGGTTTTTCACGTCTACCTGGATGGAGTGGTCAGGGAGGTAAACGCGAGAGTAATGGGTCGAGGCTTAGAGCTGTTAGGAGCAAATGGGCGGAGTTGACAGTTGAGTCAGTTACTGTTTTCGCATGATACAGCACTTGTGGCAGATTCAGGGAAGTTGTGTAGGATAGTCCCGGAGTTTGGTAGTGTGAGAGAGGAGGTAGCTGCGAGTTAACTATAGTAAAAAAAATGTTCGAAGAATTTCAATGCGAGCAGAATCAGAGTCCTCCTAAATATAGACTTATTGTAGTGTGTTCAGTGTGTTAAGAACCTGGGCTCTTACTGGAGAAGATGGACTAATTGGAAACAGTTATGAGACAGCTACGCAATACCGAAGGTACCCACACAGCTGACGTCCAAAGCTCATGACGATCTACCACGCCTCCTTGGAAGAATCACCACGGCGTCGTTCCCGGCCCGTGAAGAAAATGCCCCGCAGACCGATACAGGTGCACTGCGCTTGCAGCTTTGCAGCGGATGTACGCGGCACAATTGCAGCTCCCCCTCCTTCCCCGTTGAGCCCGGTGCTGGATGCGTTAGGTCTCTGCCCCCAGAGCTGTCGTCACGTCTCTCCGTGACGATGAGGCCCCCGCAGATTGATATCGGTGACAGGCGTACTGCACTTGCAGACTTGTAGCGGATGGATACGTAATGGTTGCAGCTCCCCTCCCGTTGCTCTCTGACGCTGGATGCGTAGGGTCTCCCCCCTCCCCACGGCTGAAGTCACGGCCCCTCTTGAAAGTGATGCTCCCGCGTATTTATACAGGTGACAGGGTAGTTCGACTGCCCTGGCCGCACCAGGCCCTGTCCGAGGGCCCTAGCGGCCGCGTGACCGCACTGCCTCAGTGTCCTTCTTGAAATCCCCTCTTCTCCTTACGCAGTGCCTCCCCGCGTTCGCTGTCGTCCCTCTGGTTCGTGGCTCGACTTTGAATCACCCAATCACGCACAAGGCACCCACAATGCTTTGATCTTATTGGTCAGACGTCATTGCCTCGATTTCAAATACCACGCCCCCATCCACACAATCAGAACAGTGAAGACTTAAAATTACATTACACGGAAATGACATTACAGATGACTGTATGAGAGGGTAGTTGTTCCAACTGTGTTTAACGAATCTGAGACGTGGAGGACAAAAGCGAAGAAAAAAGAAGATTCAATGTTTTCGATGTGAAATGATTGAAGGGCATGACTTGAGAGACGCTGATAGATAAGATCAATTATAACGTTATTCGAAATAGAACGGGCTGGGGAGGAAGTCAGAGGACAGAGTAGACTCATGGGTTCTAAGGCGGTTCAAGCACATGGTGAGGATGAATGAGAGGAGATTGGTGAAAAGGGTTATGTAAGCGGAAGCGGATTGAACATAGGTCGAGAGGTGAACCGAAGTTTAGGTGGATGGATGGTTTGAAGCAGGCATTAGAAAACAGAGACATAAGTGAGGAGGTAGCGAGAGAGCGTGCAATAGATAGCATGAATAGAAATTAGTAGATGATGGAATAGATTTTGATGCAGACCTAATGTGTTTCCCGCTCTTAGCGTCTTGTTGAGAAACGGAATGGACGTAGAGGGAAGGATTTGGCAACTCTGACGCTGCAGAGATACACCAGTAAACACTGTCGGGCACTGCTGCTGACACCGATCTCGGACCTCACTCCGGACTTGAAGAATGTTGCAGGGGCTCGCCGGACCCTCAAGCGCCAAAAGGTTAAGTTTGTTTGCGTGTGAGTGCATGAGAGAAGTACGCGATGCCCCTTGCTGTCCGCCTCCCCCCTTTCTGGAAGATTGGTTCCTGTGTCTGTATCTGTATCTGTATGTGCTCTTACATGATACACAATCAGATGATACACATCACAAGCCTAAAGATTAGTCATGTTGTCACTCATTGTCTCTCAATCATACCCTTGAGCCATTTTCCATTTAATGTACGAAGATCCTGACTTCGGGAGGCATCTGAATTCAAATCAAGTTGCTAAATAATACAGTGAATGCACTGAGGAGTGTGCATCATCCTTTTCGTGACACATCGTGACTCTGATCATGTCTAGGCTGTTCTGGGAACCATTATATCTCTGAATCGACATGATCCGAAACACATAGCTGTGCCCCTTTTATTGATCCGTAGTTGAAACCTCCTCAACGAAAAATTGAGCTGGCTAACACTCCTACTCAATCATGCCCAAATGATCAATCACAACTACCCATTTACCAATCCCCCCGACTCGTTATGACTCATGATTTTTTTCATGTTTATTAAGTGTCACGGAGTGCTAAAATCATTTGAGGTTACTAATTGGATATGGTGGTTCAGCTTATAATTTTACGAATTATATATGCAGTATGCGGCTATGCATATTGGCATTGCACGTCAAGAATACTAATGATTGTGTGCGACTAGAGATAGTTTATATTTGTTTAGGAACAAGTACTCACCATGGCCGTAGTATGGCCCGCGCCTCATCGAACCTGTTGTTGAAGAAGAGGCTGACTGCGGCGTTGGCGGTGTGAATGGACGCCTGCAGGTCCACGGGGCACTCGCTGGGGACAGAAGAGGAACCCAGTGAAGGGGGGAGACGAAAAACACGCGGGAGGGGGGTACAAGGGACGAATAATTCTGTGAGGACTACTTATAACTAAATGCCGAGTCAGAGATTATGATAGTGATTCTGAAAGATTACACTTCTGTGCCTCACTGCGGTGCAAACATTTCAAACAGGAGGACTAGCTACTGCGGTGCAATCGTTTCAAACAGGCGGACTAGCTACTGCGGTGCAATCGTTTCAAAGAGTAACAAGCCAACTAGCTACTGAGGTGTAATTGTACCAAACAGTAAGAAGGAAGCTATCTACTGCGGTACAATCGAATAAAACCATAACAAACCAGCTTGCTACTGTGGCGCAATCGTTTCAAACATTAGTAACAGGCTAACTAGATACTGCGGTGTAATCGTTTCAAAACAGTAACAAACAATCGTATCAAAAAGTAACGAGACAGCCTAGTTACTATCGTGCAATAGTCCCAAACCGTAACAAGTCAGCTAGTTTCTGCGGTGCAATCATGCCAAACAGGAACAAGTCAGCAAACTATGGCGGTGAAATTGAACAGATGCAGCTACAGACACCAGGCCGGATCCCTCCGGAAGACGCGTGGCCGACGCTAATGCGCACCTCCCACTACTCTCATGCACACACTCGCACAACTTAGCCCTATGACACTAAAGGGTTCAGCCGGAAAAAAACGGAACACACACTCCGAGTCATGAGTGCGGTCTGAGGTCAGTGTCAGCAGCAGGGACCGACGGTGTGACTGGCTTACCCCTGACGCGTCATCCTGATCGCCCTTCCTCCACCCACCCACGACCATCCCGTCTCTCAACGAGATGCCAAGGGCGAGAAGGAACACCGGGGCATCGTCAAAATCATCCATTAGCAATCATTCTCCACTCACGCTCGTTCATCACGCATTCTCTCGCTACCTCCACACTCAAGTCTCTTCTTCCTACCGCCTGATTCGCACCATCCATCCACTCAAACTTCGGTTTAACTCTAGGCATACGCCCACTTGCCTTCGCCTTCATCACCCTGCTTACCAAACTACCCTTCATCCATCCTCACCATGTGCCCGAACCACCTCAAAACACGCAAATAAACTCACTCCAACTTCATTACCATCCCCGTTCTAATTTGAACTACGTCGTTATTGATTCTGTCTCTCAGAACTCTCAGAACTTCCTCCAACAACTCTCCATTAAAGAGGACACTAATTCTGCTCGAATCTATATTCCTCGAGCATCGCATTACATTACTCGAAGCTTCCTCCTCTCACACACTCTCCCAAACTCCGATACTGGCCTACACAGCTTCTCCTCAGAATACGTCACCAGAGCCGTATCATCCGCAAACAGCAACTGGTTCAACTGACAACTCCGCCCATACGCTTCCAACAGCCCTAATCCATGACCCTTACACTCACGTTCACATCCCTGACCACTCCATCCATGTAGAGATTGAACAGCCAGGGAGATATAACGCAGCCTTGTTTCAGATCCACTTTCAGTGTGAAGCAGTCACTCACCTTGCTCCCCACTCTGACACATGCTCTGCTGTCAACACAGAAACTCTGAACCGCTTTCAAAAGATTTGCGACCACTTCACACAAATGCAACACCCTACACAGCGCTTACCTGTCAACCCTGTGGTAGGCCATTTCCAAATCCTCAACGGCCCAGAACACATCCGTTCCCTTCGCAAGGTACTTCTCGCAGACTTGTTTTACTGCAAAAAAATTGATCGGCATACCCTCTACCACTCCCAAAGCCATACCTTTTAATCTGCCATCGCCCGTACAACTTTTCGACAACACAAAATAAAATTATACCTCTTGAGTCGCAGCATTCATGTTTATCTCCTCTATCGTAAGACAGCGGAACAATACAGGCACTACGCCACTCAATCGGCCCACGCACGCCACAAAACACAGATCCAGTAGCCCCACCAGCCATTCGACTATCGTTACTCCACCCCTTTTCAGGCACTCATCTTTCACCACCTCTTCCTTTCCAGTCTCCCCTTTTCTCGCCCGTTTCACCTCAATCCAGAACATCTTTTTGTTATCCACAAAATTCTGGCACAACCGTCCGCCCCACCTGGCTTCCGCGTCCCTTTTTTCCCTTTTGGCTCTCTTCGCCGCCCGTTTTGCCTCCTTCTCTTTATATTTGTCATAGGTCACCACCAACCTCGCTTGCATCCACTCCTCAGAGGCTTTTCTTTTTTGGGCCACCGCCAGTTCCACCTCCTTGTCCCACCACTCACAGCCCTTCCTTCTGCACCCGCCCACACATTTTTCGCAGATCTCAACAACGCATCTCTGGATGCCTTCCATTCCTACCTCCACATCTCTCAGGTTCTGCTCTCTCACCTTGTCATATTCCTCCCCCAACGTCTGCTGGAACTTCTCAGCTCTGCTATTCACATTCAGTTCAGTCACCATCGCAACCTCTCTTCTTTCTCACACTCTTTTGTTCCCCATCCACCTCTGCTCCACTCTCAGTCTTCCTTCCACCAGCAGATGGTCAGACACTCCTCCACCCTCCCCTCTCAGCAACCTCACATCCAACAACCTCCCACCACTCATCTCGAAAACAGCATAAAATCCATCAGCGCTCTCTCCACTACTGCACCATGGGCCATATTTAGCCGTGTGTACAGAGTGTGGACATGTCGCTTCTCGAACAAGTTGTTTCCAACCACCAGCTCAGGCTCATGCACAGATCTGTCGAATTGTCTCTAGAGTCATTTCTCCCAGGAATGCCATGCCTCCCAATCACAGTCTCCGCCACTTCATCTCCAACTCGCATTAAGGTTGCCCAGTACAACCCCATTGGATTGGTTTCCAAACCAACACTCAGTTAGGTCAGTGTAGCAAGCAGTAATAAGCCAGCAAGCTACTGCGGTGCAAGCGTATCAAACCGGAACAAGCTAGCTAGCTACTGCGTAGCAACTCTCTAAAACAGTAACAAGGCAACAAACTACTACGGTGCAAGCGTATAAAACCGTAACAAGCTAGCTACTGTGGAGTAATTGTAGCAAACAGTAACAAGTCAGCTAGCTACTGCGGTGTAATCGTAGCAAACAGTAACAAGTCAGCTAGCTACTGCGATGCAATCGTATCAAATAGTGCCAGTTGTAAATACTCTTTACAGCGGAACAATCTAGCTACTAGCAACTGCGGTGGAATCGTATCAAACAGTAACAAGTCAGCTAGCTACGGTGGTGCAATTCTATCAAACAGAAGCCTGACAAGTCAGCTAGCTACTGTGGTGTAATTCTATCAAACAGTAGGCTAACAAGTCAGCTAGCTACTGTGGTGCAATTCTATCAAGCAGTAGCCTAACAAGTCAGCTAGCTACTGTGATGTAATTCTATCAAACAGTAGCCTAACAAGTCAGCTAGCTACTGTGGTGCAATTCTATCAAACAGTAGCCCAACAAGTCAGCTAGCTACTGTGGTGCAATTCTATCAAACAGTAGCCTAACAAGTCAGTTAGCTAATGTGGTGCAATTCTATCAAACAGTAGCCCAACAAGTCAGCTAGCTACTGTGGTGCAATTCTATCAAACAGTAGCCTAACAAGTCAGTTAGCTAATGTGGTGCAATTCTATCAAACAGTAGCCTAACAAGTCAGCTATATCTACTTGATGAAAAACGAACGTGCTCTCGACAGTATAAATATGCGTTTTGAGTTTTCCATGCACTGCAATATTTCCTGTAAATAGTGACAAGGTGCGATGTTTATTGTTTTGGGAAGTTAATTAATTTATTACTTCAAAATAAGCATTTGGACGAAAGTTTTTCGAGAGAATTGTTATAAAAAGATATTTTGGATCTTTTCTTCGGACCGTTTATGAGTTGCAGCGCGTTCTACTTGCGTATAAATGTATATATAGGTATA
>SDVV010026045.1:0-12321 GCA_016164225.1 Gammarus roeselii | reverse complement strand
CATAAACATCGTTTAGCTAGACAAATGTTAGCCACTAACTTTGAAGCCACTAACTATTAGTTGTTTCTCTTCCTTTATTTTTCATTTTCGGATTCTAAGTCCCTTACATTGTGGGTCTTTTTGTGCAAAGATTAATAGCGTGTCTCAATGATCACTCCTCAACGTATTGTGTAGTATTTCTGTATTGGAATGCCAATTCATATAAAGTAAGATTTTTTATGTTCCGTGTGGGGGTTATCAGTTTCGTTCTTCAACATCTTGGTGAATTAATTATCAGATAGGTGGGGTGTCACATTAAATAGATTGTGTAGTGCAGGCTGCATAATGTAGCTTGTCGTGTTGATTGTTGTTACATGTCAAGGAGTCCCAAGGAGTCATGAACCTTGTGGTCCTGGGGCTTGACGCGGGCAGCAGCGTGCAAGGAAGGGTCATAATTAGTTCTCTTGAATGTAACAACGTTTTGTATTCAAGCAATTTTTTCAAACATTTTTTATTCCCGTGGCTTAGCTCGTTACACTGTAAATTCACGTGTTATCAAGCTAGCGTTGTGCCTAGCTAGCTAGCTAGGCATGGATCAAGGTAGGGTGCTACTCAGACCTAAAGATTGCTATCATGTTAGCATAATACTAATTTGAAAATCCTATTATAGCCTTTGGCCGAGGAATTCCCCATAGCTAGCTGCAACTGTGCCTTTGTATACAGTTGAAATCTTGCATCCAGGTATTTACAGGAGTGTCTTGCTGCAGAAATCTGCAACTATATATATTAGTCTGCTCTACACTGGGGATATCACATATTAAACAATGTTATTCCTACCTGTTTTCTGTGGAGCAAAGTCCAAGGAAAGCCTTGCTACCTATTTTGCACTGACCAAGGCAATTCTATGTGCACACTATCTATACGTATATCCTGCAACAGAAAATATATAGTTTCGGCTGGTGTCTTTCTTTGCCTCTGTGGCCACAGTTTCTTTTCCAACTAGTAGTTTACCATTTAGAAACTCTTCCCCGTGTATGTATGCAAGTATTTAATAAGCTAACTGCCACGAGAACTATGTTCTTGTCCCTGTCTACGGAGAGTTAAGAAAAACCCCGCTCAGCTTTGTTGTCCGGAAGGCGTTGTTGCCATATTTGTGTTGTCAAGGTATTTCTCTGAACCATTTATTCCTTCTGATGCATGTTCCATGGATTTTTGTGTGTAGGTATACATATTTATTTAACCAAAATGAATATTTGTTGCACTGCTATTATGGTTGTAAGCAGTTTGTACTAGCCAAACGGAAATGTTGTAGCTACCTACAGAGAGATGCAACAATGAGATCAAAAGATGCGATTGCCTAATAGTAATAGGTGCTCGGGATGCACGTATAATGTTTTCAGTGTTATTAGTATAATGTAGGGTCAGTTAAAGACCTCTACACAATAGCCGTCCAAAGATTAGTCTTTCTGAACCTCCTCCCTTACAACGTTTCTACGTCTATGTGTCATTCCCTTGATCAAATATTCACTAGTCGGATTTCTCACAACCATTTGTCTCTCCTTTCATAAACATCGTTTAGCTAGACAAATGTTAGCCACTAACTTTGAAGCCACTAACTATTAGTTGTTTCTCTTCCTTTATTTTTCATTTTCGGATTCTAAGTCCCTTACATTGTGGGTCTTTTTGTGCAAAGATTAATAGCGTGTCTCAATGATCACTCCTCAACGTATTGTGTAGTATTTCTGTATTGGAATGCCAATTCATATAAAGTAAGATTTTTTATGTTCCGTGTGGGGGTTATCAGTTTCGTTCTTCAACATCTTGGTGAATTAATTATCAGATAGGTGGGGTGTCACATTAAATAGATTGTGTAGTGCAGGCTGCATAATGTAGCTTGTCGTGTTGATTGTTGTTACATGTCAAGGAGTCCCAAGGAGTCATGAACCTTGTGGTCCTGGGGCTTGACGCGGGCAGCAGCGTGCAAGGAAGGGTCATAATTAGTTCTCTTGAATGTAACAACGTTTTGTATTCAAGCAATTTTTTCAAACATTTTTTATTCCCGTGGCTTAGCTCGTTACACTGTAAATTCACGTGTTATCAAGCTAGCGTTGTTTTGACTGGGTTACCGCTGAAACCCTGACGGCCGCGTTTTCTGTCACCCATATACAAGAGAACGCACATTCAAGGCTAACTTTAATAATTACAGTAAAGTAGCCTGTACAAGTAGCATCTTCAATCGCGTCGTCAAACGAGCCAATACAACTAGGGCTACGCAACAATTTTTTTTTAATCGTCGTGTGTCACATATTTTTTCATATAGATGCACAGCGCTACATTTTTTATAACCATTAATTTTTGGGTCGGTAGTGTCATATTGCGCAGGGTGCATGAATCCTTATTATCAAATTCCGGGCTTTATTCAAGGCTAGATTTCACTTTCGACGTAGTGTTTCTTACGATTATTAAATAAATCCTAATGCTCGGGAGATCGTATTGCTTGTTAGCCACTTTAGTTCAAATATCTTAGTGCGTAATTTATTTCTCACCTGTTGTGTCGCTAGACGCGTCATAAATTCAGACAAGGCCTAATTTTTTTTGAGTCATTGTTCTTCGTAAACAGGCCACAATTACCGCCGTTTTGCCAGCCATGCGCAGAAGCGAAGAAAATTATTGAACTGTCCGTTTTTAATCAAGGGAGAAGTTATGTTCCGATTTCTTCAGGTATACACCTTTCATATTCTGTCGTTGTCAACGATTCTTTTATTTATTATAAAACCGTGCATTTTTATCTAGGTCAGCAATGTAACTGTGTTGTCTACAGTATTGCTATGCGAGGATTATGGATTGAAGTTTCTCGTCAGTGTTTTTTGGTGTGAAGTTTTATTTTTTGCATGACAAAACGCGTTCTGCAGTGATGTCCCCACCTGTGTCAGATCAGCCACTGAATTGCCGTACTTGGTTTATTGAGTAGTTTTTTGGGGGGGGGTTAGGCTTATGTCTATCTGTGAATTATATTGTTTTATCAGCACCTGTTAGATGCAACTCCAAGTGTGTTTCGACCCAGTTATGCCGCGTACATCGACTCGTAGCCTTGCGTAGCACACTGTAGTGCATTGGAATGACTTCCATGCCTATAGCTCGACTCAGGATGACAATTGAGTGACTGTCCAGTTATGCAACACGCCATGTCACACGCCATGCTCATGGAACCAGGGAAACGGACAAGCCACGTAAATGCCACCAGCACCACAACCGCGGCCGCAATAAAAGGGGCTATATTATTAAAAATCCGAGAAAGCAAATCAGACTTTCACTTCCTAATCGACACAGGCGCATGCTTCAGCGTCGTGCCGCCGAGACAAGAGGATCTCAAACATATTGAGATCTAAATAAACCTAACAGTAACAAACGGCACGAGAATCAACACCTACGGAGAGCGATTACTCAATCTGGACATTCGACTCCGTCTAAGTTTCTCTTGGATCTTCACCGTCGCCGAGGTAACACAACCCATCCTAAGGGCTGATATTTTAAGTCACTACAGATTATATGTGAACCTCACACACAGAACAGTAACTGATCAATCCATCACTCTCTCCACAATCCTACGAGCAACAACTGCCCAAACAACGCGAATCAGCAGCACACTCAACAATATTGCAACGCCCTATACAGATCTACTCCAACGATACCCGGAGATAACCAAACAGGAATTCACACACACACCCACACCCTCAATCACACATCACATACAAACCACAGGACCACCAACCTTTGCAAGGCCACGCAAACTATGCCTAGTGGCATACCAGGCTGCTGAGGATGAATTCCAGAAAATTCTGGAAGATGGCATCATCCAGCCATCCAGCAGTGCATGAGCATCACCGCTACACATGGTGTAAAAGAAGTCGCGTGATTGGTGACCTGTCAGAGATTATCGCCAGTTGAACCGGATCACAGCCCGGGAAAACTACAGTTTTCCCTTGTTGCAAAGTTTCTCACAAGACCTCTATGGGAAGAGGATATTCTCCAGAATAGACCTCCACTCCGCCCATCCCCAGATCCCGATCAACCCAGCCGACGTAGAGAAGACCGCAGTCACCACACAATTTGGGCTACTCGAGTTCAAGAGAATGAACTTTGCGGAGATGGCACCACTAGAAAGGTGACCATTCACGTCTATGTCGATGATATCCTCGTCGCCGGTGAAAACCAAGAGAAGCACTGCTATTTTCAAACGTCTCACTCAATACGGAGTTCTAATGAATCCCCTCAAGAGTGAACTGGGCAAACCGAAACTCACTTTCCTGGGCCTCCTCATCAACGAAGAAGGCATCGCAAAATCCCCAGATTAATTCGAAGCCATCATCGACATACTTTGCTCACTAACGTACAAAGGGCTACACAGGTTTACAGTGATGGTCAACTTCTATCACAGGTTCATCATAAAGGCAGCAGATACTTGCGCCACTCCACTCACTCCACTTGGGCAACCACAAGCGAAAGAAGAACGCACTCGTCAAGTGGACTGCAGAAGCAGAAACAGCATTCGTAGCAGCAAAGGACGCACTCGCCAAGAAAACCAATCTTCACTACCCAAAGCCCAACACGGCAACATGCATCGTAACGGACTCATCAAACGTCGCCGTTGGGCGAGTGCTACAAAACAAAATCGACGATGAATGGAAGAAACCAATCGCTTTCTCCAGCCGCAAGCTCACAGCAACCGAGACGAACCTCTCAATGTTCGGAAGAAAACTTCTCGTGATCTACTTATCCGTGCGACATTTCTGCCACATGACCAAAAGAACCACCTTCCACGTCAAGATCGACCACAGGCCAATCCTCGGCGCACTGCAGCGCACAACCGACAAAGATATTTCACGTGAAACCCGACATCTAAACTCCATCAGCAATTACAGCCGATGCCCTGTCACGCGCAGACGAGGGCTAACCCCCCGAGAACACAGGAGACGCTGAATACCCGCTCTGCTTTGCTATACTCTACGACAGCAAAGCAGAAAAACTCAAAAGCGAACAGGAAAAGGACAGCGAGCTGCAAGGCATCATTGGGGTAAAACAACCACAAGCCTAAAACTACAAAAAGTAGGCGGCGTCAACTGTCACATTCTGTAGGGCATTGCTCGCCTATACATTCCCGCAAGCATGCGCAAGGAATTCTTCTAGAGGGTGCACAACCTCTCACATTCAGGGGTACGCATAATCCAGAAGCAACTCTTGGAGCGCTACGTATGGACCAACATGGGCTGAGACATCAAAAACTGGACTACGCAGTGCCTACCTTGCCAAAGAGCAAAAGTCACACGGCACAACAGAACTCCAATCCAACCGATACCCACCATAGGAGGAAAGTTCACCCAGGTACACCTCAACCTCATAGGCCCACTACCAATCAACAAAAGTCAGTCAATTAGAGCCAAAGTCGCGTTCCCATATCACCATATTTTGCCAATTTGTGGAACTGGTCTGTCCAGAGTACAGCACCAAGCTGAATGAGATGTGGACGGATTTGGTTATTCAATGTAGTTAAATAGTGTGATATAGATAGATAATGTAAAAATATTTAAACGCAATCTTAGATTATTAATGCTCTGTCCTACTTTCATGTTAAAAGCTAGCTAAACATATTCTGGTAACTGATATACGCTTTGTAAGATGAATAATATTGTAAACCATGTAGCAACCAAGCCCGACTGTATTTTGTGTCAGCTAGAGAAGAATTTCAGCATGTATATAATCCTTAAGAACCCTGCTGAATCTTCTAATTCCACATGCTCATGAATGGCAGTAGTAATTGACAATAATAGAAATATTTAGATTTAAAAATATATACATTTATATATTTTTTCTTCATTCCTGTTCTCAAATATCGTACCGGCAGTTCCATTATGCGGAGCCGGCCCCTTCGTTCTTCATTGATAATAATATACGCTGACTACTTTCCCTAAAATTGTGGGTTACCAGCCTAGATTCAAACTTCAATTCATTTTCAATAAATTATTGTACCAAAATGTGGTGCTATGGCTTTGAGTGTGGGAACTTAAAGAGGACTTGAAAAGGAGACCTTACTCTTTTAACAAAAGGATTTCTTCCTCAGCGCTGACCCCGGGTGCCCTGTCAGGCTTCCCGAGGAGCAATTTCAGAGGGCGTCATTGAACCAAAGGACGAGAGCAATAGAGAACAAATCCTAACAAGTATTCCGGGACTCCATTGATCGCAACTTTCCAGGGCTCCATTGCTTGCCCGGACTTCACTAAGCATCAAGATAGGAGGCATCAACCGTTGTGCTAGGTTCAAGATGGATTCCGTAGAATGGTTCTCACTGACATCACCTCCTTCCGGATGACAAAAGTATAAAAGCTAAGTTCTTCCATTGCCAATTAGTTTCATCTTGATTTCAACAATTTCATAATTTGAATAATTCACGGAAACAACTTTCTAGCTTCTCATTCCCCTTCCTAAGTTCTTGTTGCCAAATGTTACCCTGAAATTCTTGTGCTACTATTGAAAGTCCTTTCGGCCTGCGACATAACCTTGAAAATAATGCTATACACCGACTGTATGGCCAACATGTGCTCTTTCAATATTAAATCTATACACAAGCAATTGACCCCTTGATAATGCAAGCACTGCTTAAGTAGATATATCTATGTAGAATAGTACAGACAAGCTGATGACTATAATACAAGTCAAATCCTCTAAGCTGGTGACTACCATAGTCGACACCATCTTCAGAAATGCACTACTGAATGTTTAGGTCGCTGCATGGGATGACTTGGCAGGGCGCACCGCTGTATCAGATATCTTACATAACAACCGCGACAGCGTGAAAGCTTGAGACACGTTCAGGCGTATCACCAATACAGAACAGTAGAGAAGGATGGAAGAACCTAACGTAAATCGTTGCAAAAATATTCACACTAGAATTATGCTTAATGATTGGTGGTAATGCTATGGATGTCATTTGGGACATTTCTTTTATGTTTCCTGAGAAACAGTTGACTACACGTGAACGATGTGAGACTACGGACATGATTTAGACGCGTAATTATTCTGGATGAAGCTGCTTGGACGAATGATTGATTTGACGTTGAAACAATTACACTGATAGATGTTTGAATTGAGTTACGTGAATGAATCAATTTGTGATTACGATCAAACTTGATGCTGTTCCAGGTTGAGTACGAATGGCTTGCTTGAATGACCGAAAACGGGAGCTGAAAAATGCCGTGTCATGTTTGTCTCGAAAAGTTCTGGAAAGTCTGGTGCGACCGAGGTAGATGTTTTTGCTTCTGGCAGCAAAGGTAATTAGTACTGGACAGAGAACAATAATCCGACTCGGGAGAGTCTGGGCTGACATGATGTCACAACGGGTGGACGAGTAACCAGTTTTCGGGAGTCCGTGTTCATCAATGAGATTTTTCCCGCATGACGCGATTTGAGTTGTTATATTGTAACAAGAACAAGCACGTACAGACATGAAGCATGTATAGTATTAATGAGCATACATAGAAATGGCTTACGACATATTTTAAAATTACACATGAGTTGGAAATGCCATTATAACAGCAGTGAGGCAATGTCGCCTTGTTTGATTTACAACGTTTTGTTACCATTGCAATCTGCTGTCACGATATGCATAAATTATTGAAATTCATTTCCATAATTAACTACGACACTGTTTAGTTTTATTTCGTTCGAAAAAGAGGAACTAGGTCCGTTTGGTCTAGCCAGCAAACTAATAGTTGTTGCAGTGTAATACGCAATATCATGTGCTCCAGTAAAATTACTGCCAATATCAAGAAGCATCTGTAATACTGAGAGAGTCGGTGCGAACAACGCCATATTATCTGTATAACGAAGATTGTTAACGCAGAAAATCACCGACTAAAAACCTTGGTTCTCTCTAATTAGAATGTAATGCAACTCATCGATGTACACGTTATTCAACAATGATGATGGTTGACACCATGCCTAATTCCGTTTATACGATAATAAGTAACCTATTTTGAACTACCCCACACACAAGAAGATTTTATTATCTGTGAGTATCGAGCATCATATTGTGCATTTGCCCAACATGATGAGGGGCTTCACTTACAACTAACCATTTGAGCAAAGCCCATTGGCTTACACTATCGAAAGCCTTCTTCTCGTCTAAAGAAGTGGAATCACACTTGCGTCACTTCTCGTGATAGCTCTGTTGGTGACGATGATTACTAGGGCTGAACCACTACAAGAGTTTCCAAATAGCTTTTAATGACGCATCAGTTTAATATTTAAACAAAGTTTATTAAAAATGGCCGAAAGGGTCAGCTGCGAGTTAGTAATAATTGGAATTATGATTACAATGATTGATTGTAATGAATGAATTGTTGCGTTGAACTTATGTTTTATATAAGATTTTTATATGAATAAAATGAGAAACGGTAATTATTCACCTACCGCTCTTCTAAACATTAGCTTCGGCTCAGTGTTGAATTGGTTGACTGAGTTTCAAGTCTAAGAGAGGTGCAGGGAACAATTGTCTGTCATTAAAATTTAAAACGATTAAATCGAGACGTTGAACAAAGGGGTATCGAATTGAGCGTTTAATTAATATAAATACATGGCCCTGCGCAATTTAGTAATGATTTAATTTTAGAAGGCCGTATTTATCACTATTCACAGAGAAAGAATGTGGTCACTACGATTATAGATACGTGCAGGGGACAGTAATTGCATAACACGATTGCTTATAATCATGTTATTCAACAGTAAATGGAAAATGAATGCGTGGGCAAAAAGACACATTTAGTGGTTATACCGCGACAAGAAATTGATACCACGGCCATGTGAGCTACATAAAAGGTAAAGTGCATAAAAATGTACCATGTAGGACGAATGTATAGACCGCACATAAAATAGTAAATAGAACGCAGGTTAAGTGTGATTGTAAGTATTGCAATATATTGCTGATCAAAAGTTAGAAGTACATTCCGAGCTCATACAGTGCATTAAGTTATACACGATATCACGAAGATCGTGCCATAGTTCATGACAAATTTATATGTTGGAAAAGCCGAAATTTGTGTTACATACAAATATTGAATAATGATGAAAATGCGAGCGTAGCTCCCTTGTGTGTTCCCCGCCTGGACTGAAATGAGGTGGGGCATGCGGGGGGTTAGGGGATGTTCAAGTATATTTAGAGGTACTTATGTCCTCTAATACATCAGTTTAAGAGGTCACTGGCTAGCAAGGTTATAATAGATAGTACATACTTTTTCAGGCTACTTTGACTGACATTACGCCTCAGTTTTGTTTCAATATTAAAGTTTAATATTGTAAGCTTGTAGCCAGGTATCACGTGATTGTTCAATGATGCAGTCTTGAAGTACTAGCGGTAGCTATGTGTATGAATTTGGCCTTGAAGCACTTATGAAGAAAGTAGACAAATTTATTTTAAATTGTGATTTTAAATGTTGAAAAGATGTATATTGAGTACTAAAGCAACAAAATTTAGCTATCTATGGACTGTACAGCCTGATTCATTGGCAGGGAGAGCAGTGTTCTTGTTCGCCAGGTACTGCACTGGCGGTTGTAGGCCCTCGTCCTGTTGGTCAGCCGAAAGTCATCGGCTGGGCCCACGCCTTCCGTTTAGACGTAGACGTGTACTGCCTGTCATGTGGCTTGCTGGATCACTTGAAAGTCTAACCCTGTGCAGTCCCCTCTACTAATATGCTACAGTTGGCCTTTCCAATAGCGTTAGCCTACAATGATTCGGTCTCTTTTGTTTTGTAATTTAAACAATTTGCGCTATAATTTAATGACAATTCATGGGACAACTGTCCTCTACAAATACATCTAATGGCTAATTATTTGCCCGTTGTGTCCCGGTTCATCTTCATCATCAACGGCGTGCAAATCAATTCTGGGCAGTCTTCAGGAACCGTCTCAAGTCGGTGAAAAAGAGTGAGACCACGCAGAGTTTTTCCTCTGCCGTCCAAGGTCCCCGGGGCGAGCGTCGCCCAGGTGTGTGATGTGGCCTAAAAGTGGTGACCTGTGTTCCGGCATGACTCTGCATTTGTCAAACCCGGAATCGAACCCAAAGGACACCCAGGATTAGGGTGGATATTTTTAGTTGAGGTGGAAAGCCAGTAGGGAGCCAGAGAGAGGCATGCTCGAGGCGATCAGTTTGTAATAGGGTGGAAAAACCAGTAGGGTGCCAGAGAGCGGCACGCCCAAAGTGCCCAGTTTTTATTCCATTGCAAAGGTAGGAGCCTGGTCCCAGTGGTCATAACCCGGGTTGACGCGCCAGGAGTTGGTGTTGGTTTGACGGGCTCCATTACATTGCCTCTAGAACAACTTGGGTGGGCATCCGCCATCGCTTACAAAAACAACAATAATGACATAAGTACATTAATCACAGAATCAGAGTGAACCAAATAACTCAACAAGCAGGCGCAGAACAAGGAAGTAATATCTAGGCAAACGACAACATGTTACGCAGGTCAAACGCACAAGCCAGAGAAGCCATGGCGGCGCTCATACTCACGACGCAATGGATACAAAATACACAAAATACGGTACTAATTTCATGGGTGACGGCGCAGTTCGTAATTGCATTCCTCGCGATATTGATCCACGCGACATCCGTGGTTGAGCGTTGATCCGGATGATGTTGGTGGTGTGGATCGGCGTGAGTGTGGAGTTGGTGAGTGGCTTGCTGGAGATCTTGAGTTGTCTGGTATCAAGGCGAGGGCTTGTAGTCGTCAGCGTACGATGAACGTTTGAGAAAAAAAACATAAACCATGCTCGCCTGGCAGAGGCGAGAAGATTGTAGAAGATTAAAAACGGTTGAATGTGGTTGATGAGCGGTTGATTTGCTCACGGGATCAGCCTGTATGCTTGTGTTGATGAGTGTTTGTTGAACTGCCGATGATGTGAGCGCCGCCCTCCGCAGCAACTGCCAACAGAGGGCGGTGGTTGTGCACACTTGGAAGTGTTGATCAGAGAACACAAGGGTTATCCAATGTGTGCAACCGTCTGTTTGGTGCTGAGTGTTTTTCTCCCGTGGCGGCCTACCATGAGAGAGGGAAGAGTTATGGCTCTTGATTAGAATAAGGAGTCCGGCTGAGTGTTTCTCTCCCTTGGCGGCCTACCACGGGAGAGGGAAGAGTTATGACTCTTGCTTGAACAGGGCGTCTGATTAGAGTGAGGAGTTCGGCTGAGTGTTTCTCTCTCTTGACGGCCTACCACGGGAGAGGGAAGAGTAATGGCTCTTGATTAGAGTGAGAAGTCCGGCTGAGTGTTTCTCTCCCGTGGCGGCTTACCACGGGAGAGGGAAGAGTAATAGCTCTTGCTTGAACAGGGCGTCCGATTAGAGGGAAGAGTCCGGCTGAGTGTTTCTCTCCTGTGGCGGCCTACCACGGGAGAGGGAAGAGTAATGGCTCTTGCTTGAACAGGACGCTTGACTAGAGTGAGGAGTCCGGCTGAGTGTTTCTCTCTCTTGTCGGCCTACCACGGGAGAGGGAAGAGCAATGGCTCTTGATTAGAGTGAAGAGTCCGGCTGAGTGTGTCTCTCTCTTGGCGGCCTACCACGGGAGAGGGAAGAGTTATGGCTCTTGATTAGAGTGAGGAGTCCGGCTGAGTGTTTCTCTCCCGTTTCGGCCAACCGAGGGAGAGGGAAGAGCAATGGCTCCTGCTTGAACAGGGCGACGCCTGATTAGAGTGAGGAGTCCGGGAATGTGTGAGCCGCCCCTAGCGGCGACTGCCAGCATAGGCTGCTCTTGCTATGATTTATTCTATGAAATGACCTTTGTATCAATATACACTCCGTTCATACGCAATTGCGATCGGAATTATTTACCCATATAATTATACTACCTTAATATTGAATAACACTAAATACACCAGTCTATCCGTTACACTTTTGTTGATCTCTTTTTCATCGTCCTTGCCGACTATATTTTGCTGTCATTTTCAGGATTTTATTTCAATCAAAATTTACACAAGTAATTTTGAATAATGCAATATATTTATAACGCTAGACAAAAGATTTGATCTTTCTTCCTCTGTTCTACAGATAATTGTTTCTGATGGCTATTGCTTGTAGACAATCGAGACATCAGCATAAAAATGCTACCTAATAAAATTTTCAGAAATGATCTCTGAATTTGTTCCCATTTGGCCCTTTCGAGTCATTTTCAAGATTCAGTGTGATAACATAAGAAAGGCGTTCCGTGAACTGGAAGCTACGTCTAGAAAATTGACAACCAAAAGATTGCATCTTGAATTTAACCAAACTTGCATACGAGAAAACCTACTGCCACTTTATAC